>VZTU01009052.1:57586-125401 GCA_013400835.1 Zapornia atra
TAAAAAAGAAAGAGGAGTGATAGTTGTTCCACTGCTGGTTTTTGTTTTAAGCACCTATTTCCTAACTACTGTGGCAAAGGCACCCTTCACCACTTTGGCCAGCTTAGGGAATGTTTGAAATCAAGCAAGGTTTGTTTTGCAATATAAAAACTGTGTGTCCCTGGGCTTCTGCACCACTCCTCATCTCCACAGTGACTCTCGGTGGGTAACCTATAAATGCACAAGAATGTCTCAAAACTCATTTTGAAGAAAGAAGAGAGCAAGAGAGTGAGAGAGAGAGAACAGACAAGAGAAAGAGCAACTGGTCTAAAGTTACACCATCA
The DNA here is from genome assembly GCA_013400835.1 of Zapornia atra. Classification (NCBI taxonomy): domain Eukaryota; kingdom Metazoa; phylum Chordata; class Aves; order Gruiformes; family Rallidae; genus Zapornia; species Zapornia atra. The sequence continues at coordinate 57,910 of VZTU01009052.1, forward strand.
TCTTTAACAGCTGTGTGCATATTAAAGGAAGTACTGGGGGAGTGAAGGTACTGCATATTTCAAAGCTGAACTGTTGCAGTAACAATAAGAAAGGGGGGATGTTGTGCAGAGTTAGCCAAGTGTTTGAAGTACATTACCGTAAGCCAAACCAATGAAGTGGACAAGATTTCTAGCATGCTGCAGTGGTGCCTCTGCGTACTTAATAACAGATGTTTGGTCTCTCTAGGCAGATAATTGTCCTGCTGTAAGGTTGGCTTGACCTGCGTGAGCAATACTGTGTACAGCACTGAAGCAGTAACAAATGATCATAGCTTTTCTCTCTTTACTGGTAGAATGCTTAGCCACGCTTCCTTTTAAGCACATAATTACTCCAAAGCAACTGGAGCCCATACATCCTCCTTGCCTAATGGCTCTGAAGCCATTTTGCTATAATTTATGGGGACAGGGTTCAAAGTTTTAATAATATTTGGATAATATCATTGCCAAAATGTCTTTGAGCTGTGATGAATAGAATGAGAGTGGGCACATTTCGATTCTGTGCATGACAGTGCGAGTGTTAACAGCACCATACTTTGTTCAACCTTTATGGAAACATTCACGAGCCAATTTGCTCATGAATTATAGATATGAGCATGAAGAATTATAAACAGCAGTGGAAAACATACAGGGTTGCTTGTTCATAAGGCACTGTCCTGTTAGTGGCTCTTCTTTATGCAGATAAATGAATTGCAGGGAATACAAAAATGGTTTAAATAAACCCTTAGCAGATAATGTATTAGCACATCAACATAAAATACGCATGCACTGTGGCATGCTTTTGGATATTTATGTTTATACTCTCTGCTCAAGTGGCTCACTGATTTTTTGGCTTCCTATCATTCACCTAATAATTTCAGCATCCTAACTGCACCTCTGGGTATGTTTATCTGACAATCCAAGCTGTTCTTTGCTTTATGTTGCTTGCTGAAATTGGCTTACCAATTTGCTCTGCAAGTTGCTTCAGTGTATGATAGGTTAATGATGTTAATCAAAGCTAAATAAGAGCAGACGTGATCCTTTCATTGAAGACATAGACCAGCCTATCCTAGAAAATGCTGGGATTGATGGAGCAAACAAGCCTATGAGGTAGGTGATATGAGATCACAATAATAACATCAGAATAATGTGTCACTAAAGCTAATGTACACCTAGAGCTTCATCCAAAGCCTACTGAAGTCTGTAGGAGATATACAGATAGACCATATAATAAAGTAAAATTCTGCATCATTTGGCTAATAATATTATTTTCCAGTTTCTTTGATAGGATACGAAGCTTAGCAGGACTGAACTGGAGCTAAATTCTGTAGATAATTCATCAGTGAGCAGGTCAGGATTTGTTAAGCAAAGGGCACAAGTGTTTTTCATCACACAAATGATACAGAAATGCTGACTTTCTCCATGCTGCTCTGAATGATAAACAAAAATAAATACAAGTATGAACAAGAATTATCGAAAAAGCTCCCAACAGTGATGGTAGCTTTAATAAAAACTCTCTGTTCAATTCCATTCAGTGATATTCCAACAAGGCTTCATTTAATCAAAGGGGCGTTTGATTACAGAAATAATCATCTGACAGAGTCACAGTTCACTCTGGCCACTCTGTGTGTGTGTGTGTGTGTGTGTGATGGGACATAGGCAAGGCTTGGCAATTATTTCTCAAAAACTATTAGTATGGCCTTAATTACAGTGGTCTGATTTTGTATTTTATAGCCTTACTTGAAGATCATAATGTTGATTATGAAATGTTCATTTCTTGAAGATTCTTTCAAATCCAAGCCTTAACTGGCTCGCTGCATAAATGGTTTGTTTTTTTCACAATGGGTGAAACAGTGTTCACTAACTAAAATTATTTCTTCTGATTGTGCTGAGGCCTAGAGATACCATGTACTTCCATGACTGTTAAAAAAAACCAAATCAGCCCCCCAAAAATTAACTAATACATACGGGATTCAATTAATCTTCCAGTCTTCAAAGAATATAATGTAATCATATAAAAATTTGATTGATAACTACACTGCTTACATTAAAACAATTATTATTAATTAAGTATTTTAATTCTGTATTAAGTTGTTGACTAAGTCTTTAAAAATAGGTTTATTTTTGTATTGGGATATCACTAGAAGGTGAAATATATACTTTATTCTTCCTCCTCCTAATTCTTTTCCTCCTTCAACAACAAAGAGAGTCTGCAAACCTTCAGCCTCAGAAGTTAAAAATACAACATCTCTGTATTTTTCTTAATTGATTTCTGGAAAAACTATGATCTCTAAGAATGAATTGAGAGACAGGAGCAATAAAGACATAAGTAGTTTTACATTTTGAACAATTCCAACAAGAGGCTGAATATTCAACAACTGATAGGCCAAATAACAAGTTGTTAACTTCACAATGCACAGTCACAGAGTACATATGTGTCACTTTGAGCAAAGATTGAAAAGACGTTAGAATTAGAGATTTAACAGCCAGTTTTGATTAAATCAAAACAATCAGAGTAGTTGCATTTGCAATAGAATTAGGTTTAAAAAATCCAGACTTGGAATACTTTGCCAGACCTTACAGTTCAAGATTATTCAACGGCTTTTCAGGTGATGCCTTTGAAAAAATAGATACTCTGGAATACTTGAGGACTGTTCTGGCAAATGACAATGTATGTTCAATTACTTTGCCTCCGTCCATGACATAGAACAGTCAACACAACCACAGAAATGCTCTTTGCTTTGTTGTAGAGAGAATTCAGTCATATTTAAAGCCAGGTCATAGGAAATCCTGATTCTTTTTTTTTTTTTTAGGTCATGTTTGATGGCCATGCTCAATGGAATAAAAAAGGAAGAAAGATAAAGCTATATTACCCATTTCTATAGACTGAAAGTCAGTACTTAAATTGATGAAAAATGTCCACTCCTCACATACACCACAAAACAGTTTTTTCAAAACCTCCGTGCCCAAGGAAATTTCACTTGACATCTTATGAGACTGGTTGTTCTTGTAAAATTTTCAAAACCTGCTAGTTTATATTTGATAGGAAATGCACCTAAATACAGCTGAGGAAATGATGCTTAGTGCTATCCTTCCTTGGGAAAGATCCCAGGATATGGGATAGGCTGAAAGTTCCAGAGTCAAACCTCTCTCCATGCTTAAAAGCATTTATGAAAGGTCAGTCTGATTTGGCAGTATGTCATGAACATGATGAAGATACAAAATATATATATATATATATTCAAGGTGGTTTGTTCTTTTGGTTTGTGATTTGTTAGGGTTTTTTATTGTTTACGTTGATCTGTCTTCATCCTCGTATTGTTCTACACTTCTTCCCCTGAAAACTGGTGCTAAATTCCCCTGAAAAGTTCATGGCAGAAGGAGAATTCCAGAGATCTCCATTGTTTAGCGCCGGCAGGTGTCGAACCTTTGGGAAGACTGCAAAGTACTTTCATTTAGCCTTAGTTAAAATTAAGCTGTTGTGCCTAACTCTAAATGATCTACCTCTCCAGGTACACTTCTGATTCCTGCTTATCACCTCCTTGTGCAGAGGAATTTGAAGTGACCTGCTTCCTCTAATTGAATAGGAGCTCTATTCGATCACCCTGTCCTTTAATTTAGCTCTCCCACCTAGAACAATGGGTGATTAACACGAGTCAAAACAAGAGCATAAAGGAAAAAGGCAGCACAACCCGCCTTGGTGCAGCTGCTCAACTCCAATGTTTGCCTGCTGTGTAGCAGCATGTTACGGTCACTGCCAAGCCTTGATCTTCTCCCTCTCTGTGTCAGTACTCCCAAGGATCCATCCTTTAAGCAGCACAGATCACACAATTATACATTGTTGGAGAACTTCAGTGTCACTTCTAAGCAATACAGATTCTGCAATTTGAAACAAAAGTGACTTAAACAGAAATATGCAAACGATGTTTTAAGTATTGTTTTGGTTTTAATTTTTATTCATGCTGCTGCTTCTATTGCCACCAAAGCTCTTTTTTCCCCCCTTTTTTCCCTATGTTATTGAAAGGCTTGCCTGCCTATTTGTCAGACATTTCAGTTTTAATGTTTTGGGGTTGTGGTGGGTGTTTTCATTTTCATCTTGATCCAAATGCCAGCATAGTATCTCATCTAGCTGCACCTTACTTAGATCAGAACATGTTTGAAATCTCACTTTAAGAGAGTTGCACTTTGATTCTGGAAATTATGCTATACTTGTCTGCATATAATTCCTGGAAAGCTGTTTTGATGCAGTTCATTTGGGTGCTGGCCCCAAGGCATATAATATCAATTAAATGAAACTCATTGATTTAGATTACTTTGAACCAGGCTGAGGGAAGTGCATGTGAAGTATTAGCATTGAGAGTGACCTTTTTAAAACCGAATGGGGAAAAAAATGCATTATTTAAGAGGGATGAAACCATTAAGCTGTGTAGAATTTACTTTTAAAAACTTATATTAGAGAGCAAGAACATTTCTGTTGATGCAAGCTACAGAAGGTCTGCAAACACATCGGTCTTCCAGGCGCCCACACAGATTCCTGCGTTGACAGTAAGGTGCAGGGTGTCCCAGTCCCGCAGAGATTTAAGCAGACTGCCCTGCATCCGAGTACCAAGGTGTTCAGTCTACCAGCCACCACAATCTGCCACTCTTGAAGTGATAGGGATAAACGGCAGGGCTTTCCTTTCAGTCTCTGAGCGAGCGTGTAACGCTGCTTCCTCGGGCCCAAAGCACAGGCCGCTAAGGGCGGTTTATGCCTTTACGTTAGTAATCTTTGCATCGAGCCCTTGATTTTTGCCTTCAGATCCTGCCAGGCGTGTATTCAATTTATTGTGAACATCATATGATTCGTTAGGGGTGGGGGAAAGAGGTTTCACCTCTGCAGACAAATAACCACGTTTCTAAAAGGACAGGGTTACTTGATAGTCACTAGTTAAAATTAGACTCCGCATACCTGCTATGTGTTTAGAAAACAAACAGATAGGGTTAGATCCAAACAAAGGATTCATTTTAATAGTAAACATATTTAAGAGGGTGCCTGTGTAAATGTGAATTGTTTAGGGGATGGATTACCATTTTGCATACATTTTAGAGCTCTGAGAGAAGCCATTAAGGGATTAACACCTCCGATTTATGAAAATGCAAGGATGATAAAGAAACAATAGGGGTGACAGCATTGTGTAAACGACATTGATTCATTTCAGAACAGGGCTGTTAACTGCTGGAAATGAAGAAATAAATGGAACAATGGATAGATGCTTTTACCAGCTTGTCATTAATTAGCAGTGAGCACAATTCTTTTATTGTCCTTTTTGAAAAATACAAAATTGGTAGGAAAATACAAGCACTGAGCAAATAGATTACTCTGTGTCACTAGGCTGACATCTGCATTTTCTTTCTTCTCTAATATATTTTGTTTTTCAAATGATATCGAACTTTTAGCCTGGCAGCAAGCCCAAATTTTGCTTCCTTTGAAATTCCTAAAAGGACGCATTTTCATCTGTGAAATCTTACTGCTTTCTGAACGCGTAACAAAAGCCATGATGTGAGAAAGGGTTAATAAATGTTAGTGAATCCCCCGTAACACAGCTTGGGAGCACAAACAACAGTTCAATGCACTATTCTGCTGACCTATTGCATCCGATCAACTGTGGTTTTATTTCTAGCAATGCCAGCAGGTGGGAACTGACAACATGTTTCTTTGGAATTGTAAAGAAAGATCGGCTCTGATGGAGAATTAGCTGGAAGTAAGCGGGGCTGTTTGGCACAGATCTAAGCAGGGACAATGCTTGATTATGGCTATCACTCTCCAGCTGCTGTCAGAATGTTAAGTTTGCTTTCTTGAGGCCTGACATCTAACACATTTCTTTTTCTAATTAGTATCTGGTACTGTAAGATGCTGATATTTTACCGCATGTCAGATGCACAGGGCTGAAATACATCACTGAACTCAGAGGTAGGTGTGGGTACTAGGAATTAGTTTTTTACCTCTCATATTGAATTCAAAGCATCTCTCTGCTTTAAAAAAGCTATATGGATGGACAAGTTGGTGGCTATAAACCTCCAGTGTTCTTGTCTGAGAAAGGACGCAGAGTGAAGCTGAGAAATCAAACATCAGCTAGGCAAAATACTGTGAATGCTGGCTTAATTTTCATCAGCATACCCAGGCAATATTCTGTTCATGAATATCCCCTCATCCTGGCAGCAGCGCAGCATGTTTTCCCAGCTGCAGATGCAAGGCTACAGGGGTATTTACCCCATGCTAAAGAAGCAGCAGCCCTGCCTGCCAGATTCAGGTAAATTAATTAAGCTCAGCATTGTTAAAGATTTGCCATTTTGCCACCTGTGTAATGACACTGTAGGTAAGGAGGAGCCAGGGCTTTCACCTGGGGCAAGAATTAAGCACAGCTTGACAGGAGCAGTGTAGAACTAATGTGTGGATGCAGGTGCGACTGAAAAATGAGATCGTAGGTATAAATTCAGGCCGTGCTCAGCACAAGTCTGCTCACACTTCTTTACTGCAAAGCTCCAAGAAATTTTCAGGTATGTGTAAGGGACAGGAGGCAGTGTGTAAGTGTGTTATGCTTTTTGAGCTTTGTTTTTCAGGCCAACAGTACAAGCATTATTTCATAAATCACTTGAGCGTCTTGAGGTCAAAGTGAGAGTGGTTTTTCATCCAAGGCAAAGGCAGTACATAGTAGGTTTCATCAGAAGCTCTGCTTGGCTCTTTGGCCAGCAACAAATATGTGAGCTGAATTGTTATTTTTTTGTTGCATTAAAAAAAAAAAAAAAGGCTTCTACTGAGAAGACTAGGGCTAATTTTTCTTACAAAAGTGATGTCATTTAGTAGTTGGTGCCTGGGCAAATCACAAAAATAGGGAAAAAATGGCAATTTTTGTTTCTTGTTCAAAAGTTCTTTATGAGTTTTCACTTTTTTAGGTTGAATCTATCTAAATTTCAATATTATTCTCCCAGAGAGAAGAAGCATAATGGTTTTGTAAAAATATCAACCTTGGTAGTATAGCTCCTGGTGTTTCAACGGTGTTTACAGTAATTCAGGGCACTTGCAGTATCCCAAGTCAAAACCTTAGTACCCAGTCCTCATGCAAACCGGCCACACCTTGCCTCTAAGCTTTCAGCATTGCTGGATGTTTAAAGTACATACTTCAGATTTGAAGAGCATAAAAAAGTGTTTTGATGCCATTTTCATGAGTGAAATTCTGTGCTCTACAGAGTCTCTTTGAAGATGCAAAGATACAAGTCTTTTGCTCCTTGAGGAAAAAAAAACAACAAAGAAGCAAAAACTTTTTTTGGCATTAGAGTCTTTTATTTGTTGTATATATAAATTATATATCTACAATTATTTTACTATGTGTGTTACTTTTCCTTTTTTTTCTTTACCAGGAAAGGCTTCCCTTTTGTGCCTGTATTTGACTCCCTTTGCCTATAACTAGTTTATGTCTCCAACAGGGTTTAAATTCTGGTATCAGGTTGACAAAGAAATGGGACACAAGGCTGTAAAGATGTAAAAAGTGGTGTTTAGCAAGGTTTCCTCCTACCTATAGTAGAGATTCTTCATCATATGTGAAAGTCATTGAGTCTCTGTGAGGGTTCCTAGAATTATCTGTACAGAAGAAAACAATTGTAAAGGTCTCATTGTGGTAGGGCACTGAAGCACATGATTTACTCGCAGGCTGCAAGCAGTCCCATTGATTTCAGAAACTAGTGACATGCAGAAGGTTAAACATGTGCTTTGCTGGGTTAGGGCCAGACCTGGTATCATTCTTCTGAATAGTTTAAAAAAAACCCAACTTTCTCTGTTATTTAAAAAAAAAAAAAACAACCAAGAAAAACCCCAAACTGTTACAAAGAAATGTTGTATTTTAAGCCATGATGTAAAAGAATGAACTCTGGTTCAGAAAGAAGCCAGTTATTTTTGCAGGCACAATAGGGGTTTTGGGCTCTGTTGCTGCTGTAAGCAGGGGAGGGCCCCTGCTCATCGTCCCTTGCACGGCCAGACAAGTTCTGCGGTGACATTAACTTTCCTTCACAGGTTGCCCAGTCAGTGGCATTCACCCTCCAAAGAGCAGTTACAGAAAAATGTCCAAGCACATGGAGCTGTACTGTCAAATACAGGATGGAGGTTTTGAAGACACTACAATTGACTTTGAATTCTGAGCAGGTGCAATTCAGCATCTCCCATAAGATTCATGTTAAACTCAGGTTTGAGGAATACATTAGTTTTGAGCTCTTTATTCGCTACTACATTCTCAGAGGCAAACTGTTCCATGCCAGTGGAGTGTGTCGTATATTTAACGTGGGGAGCTCTGAAGTTCACAGAAAAATTCTGGGTCTAGGTAGAAAAACAATCCTAATCTTCTAAAAGTGTGAAATCTAATCATAAAAGGGAACATCAAGTAAGGCAGTGATATTTCTTTGTGTATCTCTCTGATTTCTGCTTCAGTGTGATCTTTCATCTTGAATTACATAATTCATGAGCACTAAGAGTCTTTATAGCTAATTCAACATCTTTAACTTCTTTCATATTGATTTTGATGAGATTTCAGATATCTCCTGTACTGTCTCCGAATTTCTCTAAGGATCTGAAAGGAAAAATGTAATATATAAAGACTGAATGGGATTCATCACTTCTATGTCAGCAATACTTGATCAGTGTGAGATTAAGTTTCTGAAAACTGTATAGCACAACTTCACTAATTCCTCCATGTGTTCACTTCCCTTGACAGTTTATTGAAAAATTAGTGTTGTACAGCAAACCAAAATACTGTGACCATGTCAGGTTTACCCGGGATTTTGGGCTGTTTGCTTCCTCAGGTCAGTAACAAGAACAAACCTTTTGTTTAGAGTAATGCTTTCGAGGTAGTTCAGGCTGTGAAGTATGTCTGAGAAGGCTATCCCAAAATAAAGGGATCTGATGGAATTGAATCACAGTCACTCTCTGAGTTGTCTTTCTTAAAGTACAGTGCTAGTGGATTAAAAACGTTGTAAATTAGGTTACTAAGGAATAGCTCTTTTGAAGCAATTACTTTCAGCAGCTATTAGTAATGTTCATGTGGAATTTATGGGCTGAGAAGACCTGCTCATTCTGGTGAGAATCATGCATGTCTTAGATAGCAGGGAGCGTGTTTCAGTGACATGAAAGTGCTGGGTGAATGCCAGAAAACTGCAAATTTTGGAAGAGCCTCTCTTCCCCTCGCTTTGATTTTTCTCATTGCATAACTGAACTTCCATTGTCATATCCAGCTAGTAAAGGGATGGATAAGAACATAAGGGGAGGGAAAACATTTAAAGGGCCCTGTTGAATCTTTCATAATTGAAAAAGGAAAAAATCCACGCTTTGATGCCTGATGTTCTCCAATCTACGAAATAAAGGAAAAGGTTCTGAAAGTTTTGGCCATATTTACATTCACACACTTAAGAGTTTTATTCATACCCTCATAAATAAGTTATCTTTAACTGCAACCAAAAAAGGATCTTGTACAGTTTAGTACCTCTTTATGGTTGACATTGATTTAAAACACTCCATAAGGGGCATAGTACTGCAGGATCAATTAAAAGTAAATGCAGTCATGAAAGTTACATGAAGTACTGTCTGCCAGAGCCTTGTAGACACTGTTCTTCATACAGCTGTTTGCCACCTTAACTAAACAGAAAAGTGCAGCTATATATGTAGTTGATCTCATACTAATTGGTGGCCTTATGTCAGGAAAGCAGAAGTCCCTGACCAAATCAAGTCTTCTCAGATAAAAATCTTAAGCACTTTTAAGAGGATTTTAGCTTGGCCTGTTAAAACATTCAGTTGAGTCTTGTTCAAAACTGCCACCAAACAGGTATGCTGACCATAAAAAAATTACTGTTACTCACTGCAGTTGTGCTAAGAAAATCAACACAAACAAAACAAAAATCCAGACAAACTCACACTGGTATTTTCAAGTCTTCCTAGCTCCAAGGGTTTTTTCATTACCTTAAATACGAAAAGGGAGATGAGTGTAAAATAAAATGTGTTGGATGGCAACCAGCCTTCCCATGTAGTCTTCTGTGGGGAAAACAAGTCATGATGACTTGCTGTACAAAAAGCCATTGATTGCAGCTTTGGTGAGCTCAGGAGCTGCACTCCCTTGACATGCCAGTATAACGCTCAAAAGGCAGCAAGTAGGAAACAGGGACTATAATTTTAGATGTTTTCACCCATTCCAATCCAGCTGACCAGAAGCAAACTGTACCTTGCTGTAGACATTGGTACATTTTTAACCACATCTTTTATGTAGAACCCCCGAAAAATATCAGTAAGAAACCCATTACAAGTTATTCGAGCAACAGTCATATGTTTTTCCCCAGTTGTGGGGAGTTTTGTTCCTAAGGAGTGCCTGTGTGAAAACAGGACATGGCTTGCTATCCCAGAGTTACTCTTGGAAGAGACTGGAAGGGAACATTCAGCAATGGTAGATTGGACCATATGGCATCCTATAGCCCTCGTAATCCTAATTTTTGTGTTTATATTAACATTTAAGTGAAACAGGAAATCTAAGCTAGTGCAATGTATTGCCATCAGTTCTTGAAAGATGAGCTTTAGAATGTCTCAGAGATGTCAAATGGATTCCTTATCCTGACCTAGCATTTTTTTTCTGATCTGTCAAAGATAAGGACATATCTGTACAGAAAGTGGAGGACAATTTGCATTATTTCTATGTAGATGCTCCTTTGTCCGAACTTTTAAATTGGTATCTATTTTTTAGATACTTCATCTCTCAGATAACATTTTATTCATTAATAAAGTCTTTTGGTCTTCCCAGTGGTAGATGAAAGGCATAACTGGATTTCTGAAGGCTTAGTGCCGATTAACACCGATATAATTTCTTGCCTATTCATTTGCTCAGCTCTGATCTGCCAATATTTCTGATGACATTTCATCACAGCTGTTTTACCCATTTCTTGAGAACATGAAAGAATCATCAGTGAAATGCCAGTTTGTTGGCAAGCTGTTTATTTATACTGCAAGACCAAAGTGTTTTGTAGCTGAATTCATTGCAGGGGTCTCTAGGTAGTGGCTGGTTACTAAATCCTTGGTAAAAGAATGCTAATAAAGTAGGTAGGCCAGGATTTGTCCGTGTAATCTTGTGCTGAGTCCCAGTAATTTCAGTGATATGTGATGTGGCCGGAAACAGAGGGAGAAATCCAACACAGTTTACTATCTTTATCTGTAAACAGCTGTTTATTGTATTACAGAACACAGACCACTGGATAACTATAGGATAAACACATGTTTAAATCTGTTCCCCAAACTAGATGGTACAGTAAGTTATATGATAATTAGAAGATGCATATAGTTAGGGTAATTGCCAGCTAACATTATTAGGGTCTTGCAGCGTGGTATAATATGTGCCAATAAAATCCTACTTGTGTTTCCTACTGCTAACACAAATACCTGAGCACTGAAACATGCATGTTTGAAATATTCCCATTGTCCTTCTGAGGTTGTATTTCAACACGTGGTGTCAATAATGAAAAGATGTGCAAGAGTACCTGCTCTCTGTACTGCTGTCATATTCTTTAGGTTCTTGATATTTGTGGATAATGTGATAATACATTCCTGGGGAAAACATGTTCAGATCACTTTTATTTTCTTGCTCTTTGACTTGTCAGAACAGTTACATGTGTCAGTCTATCAATTTAACATCGCTTCTTCTGATGGAAGATAGACTGGGGCCTTTTGTCCAGCCAGGTGCTGGGCAAACAGGCCTGGTTTTAACAAGCTAAAGTCACTGAGTGCTGGAGTTATTCCTTTTGTAAGTCCTTAGAGTTACATATGTGTGCACTGCTACAGAGACCTCTGTTCAGTCAAGGGTGGCTCGGAATCTCAGTACTACCAGTACAGGACGTTTGGAAATGGATTTGGATAGTGTGGCAGCCCCCATGACATGAGGCAATAATTGTCCATGGTACATTCTTTGGAACTTTGCATGGATTTTATTTAAAATCAAAACAACATAAATAACTCTGCCTGTGGTACTTTGACAGCTTTTATGGGGACAGAAAAAGAACTTTTTTATTTCATCTTTGTAAAGAAGAACTCATTTTCTAACTATTTTGGTTTTGGACTCATACACTTACAGTTTGGGAGGGGGCAAAATTCTGAAACCATTCGAACCTCCTGAGGAAATTAAAAACAATGATTTTTCTAATAGTTGATACCAATCTGATTTGGGGAAAATTCATTGTTAACCTCACATCTGAAACTTGGAAGGCACCCCACCTGGCCACTCTGTTAGCGTAAGAGTAACTGCCTACCAGTCTGACATCCTCTAGTAGCCCCAGTCATGGTTGGTCATCAGTGCTCTAAGGAAAGCAAAACAAAACCCAGAAGCCAAATTATACATCAAAAAGGAAACAGTTTCTTCTCCTGCACTGCAGGCAACCAGCAGACCACCTCAAAATGGGATTCATATACTATGACAAGAAAGCAGTCAACAAACTGTCCTTTCAGTCTACAGCTCCCCATATCTAAAACAGTCTGTATAGCCATGAACTCATTACAAATTTATTTTTTTAATTTCAGGGTTATCCTGATTTCAGGCATCGAGTCCTTTCCAGAAACCATGCTAAACTTGTAAATAATTTTTACATTTTTTTAACCAAGTTATATATATATATGCAGAAATAATTGCTGCTCTCTGAGATTTTGTACATTAATTGAGTGATGCATTATATAGCCAAAGCAAAAGCTGAGCTGAAGAGTTTATAGAGATTTATTTAAATTATATTTTTTTCCTGTGCAGAAGGAAAAGGCAGATGGCTTGAGATCTTACAGTAGGATTTTGATTCTGGGGCAGAATGGTCCCAAAGGAAAAGATCTTGTATAGGCAAGCTCAAGCCACTGGAAGAGTGTTGAAATGCNGCCTCTTTACTTACTATAGATATATTTGAAGATTGTAGTGTCACCTTGCCAAGTGAGAGCATAAAAAGTAGGAAATATTTTCTATTCAGATATATTTCTACTGAGCATGAAAACATGGTATCATTCTGAAAAGACTGAATTTCACAGAAAAAAAATGAGTTTCTGGGTAAATCAGGGGTTACAAAGAGTTACTGCAAACACGGGATAATAATATTAAGTAGCAGTTGTGAAGTGATGCTCTGGCTTTCTTTAATTAGTGTTATGCTTACTGACACTTGGAGACACCCAACATGAATTTTGTCATCAGCTAAAGGACTGGCACAGCATAGTTCAAATAACATATTTTATAATCTGCTATTCAGTAGATCCAACTTTGTGAACAAGACACTTAAATTGTCTCTGATTTCAATATTGTTTGGAAAGACTAACAGTGAGAAACTTCTGAGGCTACTTCTGTAGCAGCAACGTTAGAAATACTGAAAGTATTTAGAAGTAGTAACAGTATTTTTGTTCATGTCTGGATGTAGAACAAATGGGTGGGAAAAAGGAGGGGTCTGTGGTGCCGGACAAGCTTCCATGTAACGCGCTGTGCAGCCCTCTGGGTGATGATGCTGATGGTGTGGGCTATTCAAAGGCAGCTCATGGCACAGCACAGCTTTAGACTCAGTTTTAGTGTGAATGTAACTCTCTGTGAAGAGCGTGAATTTAGCTGTGAATTAACGTGTACCTTTATTTGAGTGAGGTTTTACTTTTCAGTCAAATTTTGTTTGTTTGCTTTCAACTTTGCATAATTAATTAAAAAGTCTGGTTAATGCAAGAGAAACAGCGTGTCCAACTGTTTCTCACAGATGTCAATTGAAATGAGCTATCAAATTCATGCCAGATGACAATGACAGTTTTGTAAATCGTCCTTTGACCTGATTTGCCTCTGAAAGAGTTTATGCCAAAAATATTTATTCTTATACAGGCACATACTGGCCATTTTTATCCCACCCACAAGCAATTTATCCTCGAATTTTAATGTATTTGGAATTAATTGGAAGTTTTGCTTAATAAATGAGTCTAATTTTGACTGCTAAACCAGACAGTTTCAAAATCAAATTTTTACCATTATACTTTCTCTGCTACTAGCACCAGTGTAAATGATAGCTACTGATTACCTTCTGTATTATTAGAAATAGGAAGTATTTGTAATTGTTTTCAACAAGTAGAAGCTTGAGGTCATGGATCAATGAGTGCACTGCCATGAAAGTGCATTAATTCATGAGCCAAAATTCTCATTTAATGGCAAAAAAGGCTCTAAATATTTTTTTCCAGGGAAATTTTCGTGTTTCTGAGTACTTTATTCCTAGTTTAAAAACCCCATATTTTAATTAAGCAGAAGGAATGTAATCATAAAAATTTTATATTTCTTTTAAGGAAGCTAAAAAAAATACACGATATAATTAAAAATAACATACAATCATTAATGAAAAAGTCATTGTCTCTCCCTAATGCCAGACTTCCTTGTCAAGAGGGAGGAATCTGGCATATTGAAAGAAGCTGTTTATTGAACAATATTAAATTATACCAGAAGTTTAATTCTCATACATTATATGATTTAATACCATTCTATCAGAGAAAAGAAAAATAGTGTGCTTGTACCTTTTTTGAGTCTTTATGGTGAAGAAAGCAGGCAGGAATGGCTTGGCAGATATTTAGGATTGTTTGCTTTAAAGTTGGGGTTTGTGCTTGTTTTTAACTGAGAACTATCATGAATAAGAAACAGTTGTGTCTCTGTTTTTTTTTCCTGGAGGATCCCTTTGTCTCAAGAGGACTAGAAAGGAATCTTTCACAAAGATTTTCTCTCAGTTGTGGTATTGCTGATGTCAAGCATGCAAAAATCGTGAGTCAGCACTCCAAAAGTCACGAGACTGCATTAAAAAAAAAGAGATCTTTAAAATGCCACATATGTGGCATTCTTTTTTGAGCCTTTATGGTAAATACATGGCATATTTTTATACTTTTTCTGCCAATGGAAATCTTATTTTTCAAAACAAAACAAGAAAAAAGAAGAAACAGATGAGCTTTCTCAGAACTTTGCGTGACTCCCAGCAATGGGTTTTGAGGAAAGTGTGAAGCGTTGCAAACGTTGCAGTGTAATTGCAGGTGTTGGCAACATGGCAATTATTTGTGAGAACTTTGATCTAAATGGAGGTCAATAAAAACAAATTAAAAAAGGGAGTGAAGGAAAAGCAAAGAAACCTTCCTTCGTTTGTCAGGAGCTCGGGCTGCTCTACTGCCATTTGTTCTGCAGTGCTCCCAAGAAGACCTCGAGCACAAAATCAGGAGCATAGGTCTCGTGTCTTTAAGGTTGAGTGGAAAGGGATATACACATCTGATCACCAGATACAAGATATAGTTGGATAGTGACAAATAAAAGTTTGATTTTTGGCAAAAAGAAAAAAATAGGCAAACTAGTGCAGATGCTGCTGTTACAAAGATATAAGACCTTTACCACAGTTTAAAAGACAAAGACTATTTGAATCTAACAACATGGTTTCTGGCCAGAAAAAGCTACAATTATTTTAAAAAATGTCACCTCATTCACATTCAATGATCACAGAAAATGGAAACATTTTAAGGAGTAATTGTAAACATCTGCTAAAGAAAAAAACCCGAAAACATGACTAAGACAGAAACGAGCTGCCAACATAAAGTATTGTGTGAACAGAGCCACCGGAAAAACACCAGGTTTTTTGGGGGCTATTTGCAATGTGAAAAAATTGATGGTTATAAAAAAGATTAGAATCCACCTAAAAATGTTTTACTTTAAGTCAGTCTGTCCGTCTCCTCGAGTATCAAGGAATGTGGCTACGCTTGCATTTCCTCAGCAGCTTCGCCCCTGCTGCTTCTCCTGCCTTGTTCCAGCAGAAGTGTTTGCACACATACGGTGAACTGGGCTCAGAGGAATTGAGAATTTTTTTCTTTCTTTTTCAGCTGGGTTATTTTTCACCAGGATCAGTTAAGAGAAAGTCAATGGCAGTGCAGAAGGTGATGACAGCTCACACAGGAACGCTGCTAGATTTCTAACCATTGCCTCAAAATACTGATTTCAAACATCAGGGCTGTAATGACAACATAAATGAAGGTAAATCAGATCCTTCTGTTTCTTAGAAAGCATACTCCCAATCTGAGGGCAAGAAACAAGTGGAAGGCATCTATAGATCTCCACCTCAGCACAGCATTTAAAGTTGTGGAGTGGCTTGCGGGACATGGGGCTGCTTTGTAAAACTATTGACTCCAGCACAGAGGGTCAGAATGACTGAGTTAACACAGTGAATGGGGAAGAGAAAGTAAAGGTGTGACTCGCTTGATTTTTCAGGTATAATGTGCCAGCTAAAGATGTTCCCACAAACAGCTCCTACCACTGTTTGTAGAGATACAGTGCCACGTGTCCTCTGGCAGGAGCGACCGTGTGCACATTTTCTAAAACACTGCAGGCAGCCTGGGTTTCCTCAAGTCATCTTTTCTTCATGCCAAACGTTACAGCTATAAGCAGCTGTTCTGATTGAAAATGTTTTATCACCATCCATTGGTAGAAGCTTGCAACTCCCCCAGTTCTGCTGGCTGACCAGTTTGTTTGAGTTATGCCTCATCTGTCTGGTTCTATAACGGGGGAAAATCAGGCAGATTATAGGTTGCTGTGGGCAGACAACTCATGATGGGTTGAAAGGTTGGTGAGTACAGGTGTCCTGTATTGTCTTCCCAGGCTGCAGTTTTCCCTGCCTGGGGTCTGCTGACTGTACCTCCCTGGCCCAACAGCTGATACTTAGTCATCTTTTCCCCCTACGCCCCCTTTTGTTTTTCTTTTTTTAAAAACCTGCTGTTTGAAATCCCCCCTGCCACTGCCATGGGAATGACTGCCCTTCTGCAGCATGGGGGGCAAACAAATGCCTGCTGGCAGAGTAGGTGTGATAGTCTGCTCCAGTGGCAATGCCAGTTTAAGTACAAGATTAAAACTGAAACTTCCCATTTCCTGGTTGGTTTTTTTTTCCACATTCTCAATTCTGGTCAGCTCTGAAGATTGTGGGCTTGGTGTTTTTAATTGATTATTGTTTATACTTGAACTTTATGCTGGTTATATCACTAAGTTTGGAACGCCGAAGAAAACACTGTGATGGTAGTGGGTGGGTGGTATTTAATGTTGTTTATCATGTGCTCTTAAATCTTTAAATCTGTATATAGGTGGTGTTTGGGGAGGTATATTTTTACTGCTGGAAGTCTAGAAATTAGGCATGTGGAGACCTGAGGACTCTGAGTCATTTGTCTCCCCTTGGGTGTCAGTTGAGTTTGTCCTCTGGCAGTATAGCAGGAAGACCATTTTCCTTAAACTTCTGAGCAATCAAAACCAAATACTCAAGAAAAGCATCTTTCTGAGGGATTTCCTTGGAATATAGCACAGGGGTCTTTTTGAAGATCTTAACATCTATGAAATATTGAATGTGTAGTTTCAAAATGCATTTTTTTTTGGTACTTCGGTAACTGAGAATTAGCTGCTGGTTTTAGTCTGTGTCCAAGAAGACATAAACAGCAGTTATATAATAAATCAGCAAAGAACCAGCTTTTTACATTCTCACAATGATCTGCAAGCTAGTATTTTCTGAGAAAATGACTACGTTCTTTTTATCTAGGTTGAAGAACCCAAACTGAAACCTGTTTCCCAGCTCTGGAATCCCCACTGTTGATAGAAGATGATTCTGCATAAAGAATAGAGGTAAAAATAATGGTTTTACTTACCTTTAAGGAAATAAGAAGGTGTCATAGAACTAGTAAACCTTATTAAACTGGGATTATCAGCCTCAATACTTGTAGATAATAGGGAAAGAAATGGGGTTCAAACTTAGCATTTTAATTTAGTACCAGCCCTTGGTGTTCATGATGTGCTGCTTTTGCTGAAGCCATAGGTCACACGGCCTGGGTACCACAGCACGTTAAGACTCACTTTTGGCTCCTTATTACTAGACCAAAATGGTGCAATGAAATGATGCAAAGTATTGAAGTCGATTAAAGCCAGCCTGTTGGTTCAAAATGTGTTTAAGAAAATGTTTACTTTTTACTTGCAAGCTTTTAGGCATGACTAAACACCATCTTTTCAACACCTCATTTTAATCCTGTTTAAGTATTACTCATAATTTTTATCATAGAATGAAAACTGTAGAGCTGGCAAAAAATACACATATGGTATGCTTTCACAGAGTTGCCTTGTAAGCCTGTGACTAAGAAATACTGGTCATACATACTGAGTGAGTATTGATCTTAAAAGATCTGTTATTAACAGTTGTGGAACCATAGCTGTCTAAAGATACAAGTCTTGTTTTTCTGCTGAGTCTATCACACCAGTCTAAAACTTGGTCCAATAATCTTCTCCTGATATATTTGATTATCCTACATAAAATACCAGAAGCTAGAAAAAGGCAGTATAACTATGAAGATTAATATTCTCCTGTGGTCTCTGTATTTTGAGTATAACACGTCTCAAACCATGATTACAGTTTGGGTTTCTTCCCAACTTAAAAATATTTGCATTGTTGAAACTAGTTTAAAGAAAAGTGACTAGTTAAATAAAAGTTGAATCTCTCAGTGCTATTCTGTGTTTCTCCATTGTCTCTCCACTTTGAACTCTGCTCTTATCAGATGGAAACCAGAAGAATGTTTGGTTTAATTGCTGATTGTAAATGTGACAACCTGTACTTTCAGCAGTGCTATTTGTTAGTTTAAGGGAACAGAGATATGGAGATGTTAGAGGACAAAATAAGATACCTGTAGTCCTGCATGGACTTTAGTGGGAGTCCCAGAAACTGCTGGAGGGTACAACCTTTTTATTTTCTAATTAAATTTATCTGAGCTTTATGAGACAACTACTTTTTTTCTTGTTTTTTTTCTTTTTTGTTAAACCAAAAAGACACAAAATTAATGAGATGGAAAACTTTTTCTTCAGGACCATGATGCACTTTTTTCCAGTAGGAGGGAAACAAAACTGGAATGTGATTGATGAGTCAGAAGCATATCGCGTGGCCAGCAGGTCGAGAGAGGTTCTCCTCCCCCTCTTCTCTGCACTGGGGAGGCCACATCTGGAGTACTGTGTCCAGTTCTGGGCTTCCCAATTTCAGAAAGGCAGGGAGCTACTGGAGAGAGTCCAGCCAAGGGCTACAAAGATGATGAGGGGCTGGAGCATATCTTGTATGAGGAAAGGCTGAATGAGCTGGGTCTGTTTAATCTGGAGGCTAAACAGGGCTGATGGGGATCTGATCAATGCTCTTAAATATCTAAAGGGCAGATGTCGAGAGGATGGGGACAGACTCAGCTGTGCCCAGTGACAGGACAAGGGGCAACAGACACAAACTGGAACACAGGAAGTTCCATCTCAATACGAGGAAGAACTCCTTCACTTTGAGGGTAACAGAGCACCGGGACAGGCTGCCCAGAGAGGCTGCAGACTCTCTTTGTCTGAGATACCCAAAATCTGCCTAGACACAATCCTGCTTTAGTGGAGGCAGGGGGAGTTGGACTAGGTGATCTCAAGAGGTTTCTTTCAACCCCTACCATTTTGTGAGATCAGCCTTTGTTACTGGCTCAAAAAGCTTGGAAATAGGAAAAGTAACAGCAAAATACAGCTTTTTGTGTTTTCAGTACTGCAGCATACTTCATAACTGAAGATACAGGCTTTGTTTTCCTTTTGCTGTCTTGGGTCCATCACTGGACTGCAAAACAGATTAATTCAACTAAGTATAATTAGTATGGCTTTCAGCTCCTCCAGTAAGTAGCACAGTGTTTCCTTTATGCTTCCTGAACCTTCTACCAGTCACAACGGGCAGGTGCAGTTCGCGTGAGAAGGGTTTGAGCAGAGTTTTCTAGCCTGTGCTCTTTACAGCAGTGCTAAAGCCCTACATTTGGACATGAACATCATCACAACAGGGAATGTGAAAGTCTTTCTGTTGGTGAGCACGAGGCTGTATGTGGCACCTCCATATCTTCCTAAGGGTTCCCCTGCTGCACACAGGGCCCCCAAGGTTTCAAATTATCCTGCAATTCATATTCAGCCTTTGCATAACTATGATATCAATATTAATGGCATGAACACATGACTCTGGTTTTGCCTTTATCCAACTTTTCTAAAGCAAATGACATTTCAACCTCAAAGCTGACATCCAGAGGCTGCATAAAGACCTCAAAATCTTCATGTGTTCACTTAGGAACAAGATTAGGACACAAGAGTTTGCCTCTTCATGCTGATGGTGCAGGGCTGTTTGTCTGGGGGTTAGTTTTGGTTTATTTTGGTTGCAGGTTCTTTTTTTTTTTTTTTAACAGTTAACTTTAAGGGGAAATAATTATAAAAGGTCTACATGTTTACTTTTAAACACAGCATTTTTTCCACTCTGCCCCAAGTCTGACATTTTAATGACCTGCTTAGCCTTGGTTTTTACTGGCAGCATATATTGAAGGGGTATTTTATGTACAGTTTTAACATTTGAACAACACAGCTCCATGTTCTGTCACTCTTTTATGTTGTGGAAAATGTCTTTTAAGTTTTTATTTCTTTTAATTGCTTACTAATTTGAGGGCATTTTTGCAAACTTTCAGATTTATCATTGGCAAGGGTTATTAATTTAAGAAGAACAAGCGAGTGAAGGCTGCGTATATTTTCACTCAAATTACTATCCTAAATGACTCCATGGGGGGTTTCTTACAGGGGTCACTGAAAGGCAGAAAGGAATGTTTTTACTTCTTCGCTTTGTCACAAAAATTAGGTTACAAGGGCTATAAATGCAGGTAATACTTTTTATTACAAGATTTTCCTCTGTAATGAATATAACATTTCTTCTTTTCATATAACGATACCCAGTGAATGTCTTGGTACTTAGCATGTTTACTCTTACCTTTAACAAGGGTCTAAAGTAATTCCCCTTTAAAAGGCTTGCAAGCAATCTGAAGGCAAGAAAGAAACCCTGTATGGCAGGATTGCTGCTGGAAGTGGAAGATTGAAGGGGAACACTGTCTTGCTCACTGCCAACAAGCTCATCAAGAACACCAGTCCCTGGCTAGATGAGGTAGCGAGAAGTAAAAATTAAAACATGTCACAAGCTGAATCAGAATGACCAGAAAATTTTGCAATGCAAAATACAAAGCTGGTCACTCATTTTCCTGCTATAAAACACACTGCTCTGTGCCAGTCTGCCAGAATCCACATTCTCCAGTTCCAAAACAAGACTTAGTCTCACTATTGCTTTGAGATTTGGGCCACATTGTTAAACTGGGATAAGCAGCTCCACCTCAGGGAGGCTGTGCTCTTTAACAGCTGATCCAGCCAGCGTGCTGCAGTGGTTCAGTATGACCGGGCTCGCAGGGCTCCCTTCAGGGGATTACACCTCCTTCCCAGCTTTGCTCTTCAAGAGGGCATTAATATTCTCTGAAAGGCGGCCACTCATCTGTAGCTCTATAAGGCCGATCTACTTTGATCTTAGCCTCAGAAATAGAATGATGAGGGATGAGAGTTCAAAGTATAAGAAGAAACTCAATATGCAAAGAATGTACCCCATCTTAATAAGTAATGAGAATTCCCTCCATTTGTTGCTGTTGTAAGGAAAAATAGTTTAATATCTTTATGGGATTAGGACTCCACGGTACTTTGCTAATGAGTGGCCAGAACTATTAAGATTTTCCTTTTGTCTCCAGATAGACTGGCAAACAAACATCAATAAACAATGGCAAGTCTAGGACTGGCTATTAAGATTTTGATCTGGCAAGTATTTTATTAATGTCTCTAACATGTTGAGTTATTTTGATTGTAGACCCAATAGAGCAAATATATAAGACAGAATTTCAATCTTTTCCTTACAAGCAACTTGAGGATTAAGGAAATTGCCAGTAATGAATGTCAGCTTTTTAACAAAGTGTATCACAAATGACCCTGGATGGTGAAGTGTGTGCTATTCAAGCAGCTGTAGAGAGACAGGAGATTCACAAAATTACCAGGGAGGACAACGTTCTGTGGTTTCGACTGGTTTGCTCAGGAGATATCATGGACATGAACACTTAGCTGGCACAGCAATGATAAATACCAGCAAATTTAGCTTTCATAAGTGTATTTGAGAAAGATTAACACACACCATTCAGTTCAAGTTTTAGTTTTTAGGTTAGCTGCCTTTCATATTAATCAGCTTTAGTTTTTTTCAGGGCTGCCTTTTCTGTGTAAGAGCAGTGGGTGAATGCTATGCTTAATAACCCCTTGCACCGACTAATTCCTTTTTCCAGCAATTGTGTGGTTTCAAAAAAAAATTAAATTTGTCTAATTGGAAGAAGAAATGTAGAAATGAATGTTGTGTTTCCTTAAAGTGCTAAAGAAGTTTATGTTTCCAGGAGTCACGTAGCCCTTTCAGTACCATTTACTGTTCCTCAAATTCCATTCTATTTATTTTTCCAAGTCCTGCAAGAATAGTAGGATTTAAGGTCAGCACTAGAATCTTGTTTCAGTTGATCAGCTCAGATGCTAATTGTCAGCATGAAGCATAGCATACTAAGGAGAGTGAGATACTTCTCGTGCAAATTCTGATTTTCTGAGTTTGATGGCAGGACTTACTTGCCAGGATTTTTATCAGGTCAGTGTCAGAGCTTTGTTTTCTTATTCACTTTTCATGACTGATAAACAGCTCAGCCATCTCTTTGTAGCTTCAATCCAGCCTCCTAGAAACAGGTTACTACATTCTCTGCGTTACAGGCAGACAGTGATTTAATTTTCCTTTTGGAAAATGTTTGGGAAGCATCAGTGACTTGTACAATAGAGGCCAAGCATGAAAAACTTGTCAGTCAAGAGAAAGTCACCCCATAAATGCCCCTAACAGCTCTTTCCTCTTTTCTGATTCAAAAGGAGAGTAGCTTTAATTAATTTATTGGTCAGCATCTGTTTAACAGGCGTATGTGTGATGGGTTTCTCAACACACCTGGTCTACTTTTTAATGTAAGATTTTGATCTTATTTTTAGCTTTAACCTTATAAAAATGTAACAGCACAAAGAATTCTTACAGTGACTCAATTCTTTTTTTTCTTTTTTTTTTTTTTTTTTTTTTTTTTTAATTTAAATCCTGGTTTCAAAGGAATTTAGCTATGACCTGGATTTTAATTTTCTTGGGGATTTTCCTAATGCTTGAGGGGGAAAATCTGGTACATTTTCAGCATATTAAATACCTGTTTGTGTCAAAGTAGTCATTAGATTTCTAATTCATTTGATTACAGTACAGTGATATAGCAAGGGGTATGTCTGGATAGTTAACATCTCTAGCTATGCTATCATTAGAATATGATTTCTTTATTTTCATTATTGGGGCATGCTGCAGTAAATGCACCTAAATATTGCTCGATTTTGAAACCACTTAATTATCCTGTCATTGGTGCAACATTATTCAATTTTACATTAAAATTGTTTTCCTGGAGACCTAAGCTAGATTCAAATAAACTGTTCATTTTTGGCAACCAGGAAGAAATGGAGTCCTTGTAAAAATCAGACTTTGGAGTGAGGAAGTTGGCGATTTTTTTCATTAGTTTCATAGGGCTCATTGTTCCTATTCTGGAAACTTTATAGCTGCAATCACCTACGGCTAGAATCTGATTTTTACTGAGGTGCTATAATAATTATACTAAGTACTTTCTGTTTGTCACTGACAAACAGCAATCCTTGAATGTTACTTAAGGAAAATAGAAATTTTTATATTATGGGTTAGTTTCCAAAACTTCATGGTTTGAGGTCTTGGGAATAAATGCAAGCTTTTCATTAAATAAAACCAAACAAAAAAACCCCCTACACTAGGTTTTGAATGTAACCAGGAAATATTTCAAACTCTTGGACATGCTCACAGAGATGTTCAAGGCAGTGGGGAGGAATAGATGAAAAAGAGCAAGAATTTACAGAAACTTTGAGTTCCTTAAATAAAATATTTTGCTAAGAAACTTAAATATGACTTACTGAGAACTGAAGGTCCACAAGTTTAACTGCATACTGTAACAGCAAAACAAACAAACAAAAACCTTTCAGTTCACTTGTGGATTATCAGTTAATACTCTGAAATCCACAAGCTACAACTATCTGTGCTGTTATAATCCAAAAGAAGAAATCTACATTTTGTGTTTTTTCAAAGGAAGATCTTAATCACCTCTTTGTCAGCCACCAAACCCCTTATTAAAAGTCTGGGCCCGATCCTTCCTTGAAAGAGTGGCCCCAGCGAACTGTGGTCTTTGATCCTAAATTGGGAACAACTCCTACTGAAGGTAATGGTATGTGATTAAGGGCTACAGAATTTGGGCCACTGACATTAGTGAAGCTGGCTGCTGCTGTTAGTAAAGAACAATTCCGTAAGATTAAGGACCATTGTTATGTGTGGTATCTGTCGCCTTATTAACTCTTTGTCATTGTTTATATCACTTAAATAAGATGAACAAACTTACCTTGTTGTCAATATCAACATTAATCAGTGGAAAGAAGAGGGAAAATGGCTGCAGTGATTTCTATTTTAATAAAACCTATGTTTATAGCATAAATACTATGTAATGTAAAAACTATTAATGATGCAGTCTTGCTCTTTGATATTCTTAAAATAAATTACTGACAGTCTGAATGATTAAATTTAGAATTCTGTTAACATTAAATCAGCCCCACACACATACAAATTTTTTTCCTGTTGTACTAAATGTGGTCTCATAAGTGTTTTTAGTGAGGAGATCTAGAGAGCTGGGACCAGCCGCCTGCTCAGGCCTGGTGCAGGGTGCCATGTCTTCCAGCTGGGATGGAAGGAAATAATGGAACATTTTCCCCAATTCTAATGTACAAATGAGGGTGTGTACAGTATAACATAAACAGCTGGGCCCTTCAGTGAACTTCTGCAGCCAAACAAGAGGAACGGTCTCTCTCTGCTAAATGGATTAGGATTTCTCCATCCTTAGGGGCTGGGGAGATCCCTCAGCTGACCTGTATGCTCTCTGTAAAATTGTGGGTAGAAGCTTAAGGATGGTAATGTTTCTGAGCTGGGGAGGAGGTCTGAACTGAACTGTTTTGCTTCTCTGTAACTTCAGTTTACTTGCAAAGCCAGGCATTGTTACAGCTGTGTACTGAGAAATGTCATTTGGGGATTAGAAAAAAAAAAAAAAGATGTTTTAACTTGCTCTACCTGGACTTTGTAAAAGTCTTGCAGTAGTACGTCCCTGATTTCAGATTTTTGTGTTTGTTGCAAATAGGAAATGTTGAAAGAACGTGGAGCTTAACAGCTTAGCTCTTTCCTTTGAGAGGAAATAGAATTAGAACCTGCATGTGCTTGGCTTATACTTCATAATACATTTTGTTATTAGAATTATAAATTAGGCCCCTGGGCACCAAAATACAGCATAACTAAAAACATAACTAACCAAGGAAAGTTGATGCCTGCCCTCATATATTTTACCATCGCGGAATACCAGAGACTGCCTCTCACTCTGAGCCCTCTACTCTTAAGTGGGTGTGTTGGCACCAGTATCACACTGCTGTAAGTAGTCTAGGACTTGAATCTGAGCCACACTCTGGGTTTCCATCCATTCATCACAACTGGAGAGTCTTATAGGTTTTTGGCTGACTTTCACCTTCTACAGGTGGTGGAAGACCAGCTGCAAGTGTATTAATTCTCATTAGCTGTACAATGAGCCCTGAGCTTTTCAGTGCTGGTGATGGAAGAAAGAAGAGATTATCTGTTGTGTGTTTGTGTGTCGCTGTGCATCTTCCCTTGCTGGCATTTAGCAGTGTGGTGATTCAGTGGTGCAGGAGTCAGTCTTCTGCTAGGCATCTTCCATAGGATCAGCAGCCAGGAAAGCTGCGAGCATGATACAGTCCCATGTCCTTGATATTATGCAGTTATCCAAATCTGTAAAACGGGGGTAGTAACACTACCCTACCAACTGTGCTTGATGACTATAATCATTAGTGTTTCTGAGGAGAGACAGTTATTTGAATCAAATTGGTTGCCGCCTTTGTAACTTCAGTTTATCTTGTGAAAATACTGTCAGAATAATATATGCTTCCTTTATAACCAAGAAGTTCTACTCTTGAGCGATAGGACTTGCATTTCATTTGTCAGGCTAATGAATTATTAGTCTTCCAGGTTTTTTTAGTACGTTTCAGTCTCTCTTTATGCAGCAGACAGCTGTGACAAGGCTGAGGTGGAAAAATAGCCTAAGCCCGGGTGTAAAATAGGGACTGATACTCTTAGATCTTGCTGGGTGCTGTTATATAACTAAGGTGGAAGTACTTAGGCTAATACCAACAACGGTAGCCAGAACTAATGCAGGAAGAGTGTCCTAGTGCTTAGGCTTGACAGTTTGAGACAGAGATTTGATCTGGGAACTCGCCCTGATGGGGTGGTCCAGGGCTGGGAAACTCCCTTGCTAGTTGAAATGACTACATAGCAAAGAACTTAATGGACTCGTGTTCTCAGAAGGTCAGCTGATGGGCCTTTAAAACCACAGTACGGGACCTGTCTCCTGAATGTCAGGATTGTTGCTTGCAGACCAGACCATGCAGCTATCTGGAGTGCTAAGCAACTGAAGTTCATAGGAGCCAGGATTTGGCTGTTATTCCGATTGTGTGAAGCAAATGGCATATGGCTGGAGAATAAAATAATCAGAATATGCAACTGTGAGTTTTTCTGCTTACCAGTGACAGCATGAAATGCTTTGCATTGTTCCCTTGGGATTTTATCAAGCCAGTAATTTTATTTTTTTTTTGTTTGTGTGTGTGTGTGTATGAGCTTATTTTACTTTGGTACATACAAGGAAAATTAAAATTTCACATTCAGCAAGTTGGTGTTGTTCCATAAACATTAACTGTGCATGTTAAAGCTGTCCTAGGGCAACCCTGACGTGCACACAGTAGTGTTTTCATCTTTTCTATAAATATTTGTAGTTGATCATGCATTACAATAGAGCATTCTTCACTTTTGACTTTGCCCTTTTTTTTTTTAAGCTTTTCATCTGACTTGCACGGGGGGAAAGAAGTTTTTATGGAAAAGATAAACTGCAGACTCGGCTCTGTGTGTAGATATGTGTGTGTAAGTAAAGTGTGCTGAAAAGCTCTTAATGGATTTTAGTGCAAAGTCACTGTCTCCATTTTTATGGAGCAACTGAGATCTTTGGGGTTCTTTTTATCTACATACAAAGTTCTGTGGAAGAAAATGTAAGTGGGAATGACAAGTAAAGAGAAGTAGAAACTCAAGTTCTATTATTGCATTTTAAATATCATATTCATCTTCTTTCATTTCCTCTGTGAACACTTCCTCCAATTTTTCTATGCTACTATATTACAAAACGTTTCAACCAACAAATGGAAGTCTTCTGTCTGTCATTGATGCTTTAAGTACTTTGCTAGTCTTGGTATCCAAAAATGCCAGTAGTCTTAGGAATGTGTTTCCAAGTGCCCTAGACTTTTGGAATAGCCAAAAGAATTTTGTCAATCACAGCAAAAGATCATCCAGTCTCAGCGAAACAAACTTGTTTGTTAGGTTGATGTTTAATATTTTCAAATTCCTTCTAGTATATGACTTTATATCATAATATTCTTTCTGGTTTTGCTCAAGTGTTGCCAGCAGTCAGAGCACCCTGAGCACCGTTTTGGGATCCGAAGGATTATTTTTCAAATAATAAAAACAATGAAAGTTCTTCAGTGGGAAAAAACCCAGCCCAAAATGGTAATTATTTCTTTAATTATGAGCAGGTCTACATAAAATGATTTGGTATATGCATGGGTTCTTTGCACAATACTAACTTCACAGCAGGCTTTGCAAGATAACTTAAATGTGACGTACAGAATACAGTAAAATTTCCTGGGTTTCAACCTCTGTAAGTTTATGTCAATTTTGTAACTGGATTTAGATCTCCAATCATTTAAACTAAGCAAAGACTTAGAAAGCTAAACTGCTTGCATGTTTAAAATGAGTGCTGGTGCATTTGTTATGTAAAAAGTCCGTACGTTTCAAGCTGTTATTTTAGAGATAAGCATAGGAAAGTGTTAGTTGTGTACGGAGAACGTACTGCTGTAGTTTTCTTTTTAAAAGGAATAATTGAACATTACTGGTCTGATATCACTGGTTTTTCATTTGTCTTTCGTCACTATGCCTTTCAATACCATTCATCTATGGACTAATGCAATGCCCGCTGAAGTCAATAGAAGTCATTCAGTTGACATCAATGAACAATGAATCAGGTCCTTTAAAAAGAAGAAGAAACTTGAGTTTACAAGGGTTAAACAGAGCACTGAGGAAAAACACTTTGAGGCAGGAGTTGTGACTTCTCCTATGTCCACAAAGCACCTGGCACTTTGCTGCCATGCAGATTAGTGACAAACTGACCGTTGGCCTCCACTGGTAGCTCTGATAAGGGAAGGCAGTTTTGCCAGTCAACATCTGAATTGTTTTTCTATACAAAGCCTGAGTAGGTATCAATAATTGTAATATACGCAAAAAAATCTGTTCAGATAGGTGTCATTGATGCATATTTTGAAAATCTCTTATTTTATTTGCTTCTGCCCAGTCTTTTCAAAGAATTCATACTTTTCTATCAGTCTTTGTTCTGATTAAGTTGTAATCACTCAAAAGCAGATTCGGAAGCTCCCCCTCCTTCCTTCACAGAGTCTGTGTTTGTTTTGTACCCAAATGTGACATTGCACACTGGTGCAATCGAAAAAGGCCGCAATGATCAATTGAGGGCCCAATCAAAGCCTAACAGATAGGCAGCCATTCGTCGCCGTTTGATATAAAAGGTGTTTTATTTCTCATCACTTTTTTGTCACTGAAAGAATGCTTCCTACGTGCAGATTAATTAAAGTGTAAACATTAAATATTGATTGATGCATTATCAGCATGGAGCAGTTGCCTCCGCTCAGATTGATTCCTGCAGTGATTTATTGTCATATTTGTGGAGTCATTTCACTCGATAACAAAGAGAAATAGCCTGCTCCCTCTACCTTTCAGGCTTGCTTTCTGGCTCTTGCGCTGCACCTCCTCATCCTCAGTGTCTCCCATTCTTCACCTGCTGGAACTAACGTGGCCTCACCATATTTTCAGGAGAAAAGTTTAAGGCTTACTATTTTTGCATTTGCATAGCAAGTTCATAGCTCAGCGGGAAGCTTGCAGACCCGTGCTCTCAAATGGAACATCTCTGGTTAACGCTTTCACCCCATCCCACACAGCTGCTTTCCCTGCCCCTGCTCAGGAACAGCTTTGCCAGCACAGGTTCAAATAATTTGAATTACCTCACTGCTAATTTGAGAGAAAGGTGAGCTTTCAACAGAGTTACATTGTTTAGGTCAGTGTTATGGCTAAATTATCCAATTAGTTGCTCTGACTAGGAGCACCGCCACACAATAGCATATCAATGTAAAGAATTTCAGGTTTTTCCTCTTGTTTCTGGATAAATGCATAAAAGGCCTTCATTCAGGGCTTGTGGAGTACCTAAAGTAAAGCAAAGTTTTGTGGGATACTATTGAGCATCTGGATTAGAAAATCCTTTTAAAAATTTGTATTGAATTTCTGTATCTTTTGGAAGTGGATTCAAACATGTCAGTAGTCCAAGCCCCTTCACGCTTCTTGAAAGTCTTTAACATTCTTACTCTGTGTTCAGCTGCATCAGGGGTAGTGATTACACAGCTTCACATGTTTTCAGATCCACAGCAAATAGCTGAGAGTGTGTGTTCAGCTTTAAAAAAAAAATGTGAAATTGCTTTGTTTTGCAGTAACTAAATTTGTAAGTATGTAACTTACATAGGTGGCTTTCACTTAACATTCAGAGACGTAGTGTACTCAGAATCTGCTGAAATCAAGTGTGTCAGTAAGACCACAAAAATATGTAATGGGCAACTGGTGATCTTGATTCAGTCAACCAATGAAACATTAACCTTTGGTCATAGTAGCAACAAATGCTAACCATGTGAATTTACTGCAGCAGGTAATTTCCATCCTAGACCTGCAGAAAATCACAGGAATTATTTCCTACATAAGCAGCAGCCACCTTGAACTGGCTCACTAAGAACCGTGCTATGATTTCGGAAAAAGGCTGTTGCAAAAATTATACAACACTTCATTAAGATAGGTATTGTACTGCTGCAACTCCTGACCATCCCTGCCACTCCCAAGCGTTTGCCTAACAGCACTTTATTTCAGAGATGTTGATATTTTACAGATGTACCCAAACTTGGGAGAAAATGCTGCTGCTCCAGATCCTTCCTCCCGATGCAGCTTCTACCAGATGCTCTTTCTGTCCTCCTCCTGATCTGTCATTACCCATTCCAAGCCAAAATTCCTCCTTTTTACATTAGCTTGCTGATATCTGGGCACTCACAGTTCAATTTGGCAGTCCTAAAATTAAAAAGCAAACCAACCAACCCTAAGGTATTGGAATAGCGTGCTCGCCTGGATTCCTTCAACATAGCGCTCTCGCAAGATCACTTTTCCCCTTCTCTTTGTTTGCTGTTGCCCTTCCTACCCACTGAACAACACCATTGTCACTTTTTGTTAGGTTGTCAGCCTTTATTGAAACTGTCAGCTTCACCGGTCAAGGACCTTGCTTTCCTGTTTGCCTCAGAACGGCTGTGCAGCCCAGCATGGCTGGCGGTGCAACCACTGCTGCTGCAAGCGCGGTGCTGGAAGCCCGCCTGCTTGCACCACTGCTGTAAACAAAATCTATTGTCACTGTGATTTTTTTTGTAGAGCACGTTTACATTTTGTTAAAGCCTTTTATTCAAAGATTCTAATGTGTTTTGTGTAGGAATACAGAAATGTATTCCTAAATATCTCTAGTTATTTTTAGATAAAAGTGTAGTATCACTGAAAACAAAGTTTCTGCTAACACTTATCATATGACAGATAAAGACTTTGGAAACAAATACCATGCAGTCCGCATTGCATTATCATTGTTTCCATAGGGCCACACAAAACAAATTGAGGCCCCTTGGTTGCAAAGGGGCTGTTATGCAGATCAATGTGGACCCGAGAAGCAGGCACAGAACTGTTTCCTCTGGATGACATTAGAGCATCTTTGCACACAGTCAGAAAGTGCCTGCTGACTTCAGTGGGCCCAGGCTTTCCTTCTTGTGTCCAGTGAAAGCTTGTACACTGCCTGGTTGTAACTGTAACTTGCCATATAGCCACGCACGGTTCCCAGAAAGACACCAACTTTCGAGGAAGTTAGGGCCATTGCTGTTGTAATTTGTCCTGATGTAAGCTAGCTGGAGGGGCTTCGTAACTGCAGGTGGCTTCTCAACTGTGTGTCTTGATCTTTGCTTTAGGTCTTTTTCAGAAAGGCATCTAGCTGAGCTTGGCATTAGTGTAGTGAATTACTAAAACTAGAGTTGCACAAGCTGGGTTTCTACTGAGAAGCAACAGTGCAAGTCTGTGTGCTTAATCCATTTCCCTCTTAGCCCCCACAAGTACTCCTAAGCTCCTAAGTAGAATGAGCGGGTACTAGGAATATGTGAGGAAAACCAAGGAACAAAGGATAGAAAATGGATCTTTTTTGATAGGTTGTAAAGTAATTTTGTAAAAACCATGTATGATTCAATAGTATGTCTCAAATATCACCCTCTAAGGCCAGATTCTGAAAAGAACAAGGTGTTTGTGAACTTTTCCCTCAATATGCCTTATTGCACCGTTTATAGAGCTGTTGTATAAAAGCCATCCTGTAGTTAAGAATGACAATTTAAAATTATTTAATTGGTTTTGGTGTTTCAAATAAGATGAAAACGCAAGTGTTTTTCCTTACACATTTTCACAGGATCATAGGATAGTTGAGGTTGGAAAGATACATGTCTTGGAGTACTTCTCTTGAATGCTGATTAGGGTTTCCTTTCACCATGAACAATTAAAACTGACATGAAGGGCTACAGAAAGATGTTTGTTAAGGATTTGGAAAGCTCAGTACTGACCTAGATGCTGGAATTTTAGATATGTTCAGGTACATAGGGATTATAAACCTACAGTAAGAAGTTCCCCCTCTCAAAAAAACACCAAACAACAAAAACATCATAATGATGAGCACAAGCTATAGAAGGCTGCAGCCTGCCCCACCTTACTGAAGAGACTAGCAATCTGCAATAGGAATTGGATATTAATTCAAACCAATCTGCTAATTTTCCGTGTAAAGTTACAGTTGTTTGACCTTTTTTAACTGCATAGTCTCTCTCTATAAATTTAGATTAGCATATCAATGTAAATTACCCTCTTGTTTTCTAGTATTTCTCTATGACCTGCCAGATGAATCCTATTGCCCTAAATTGTGATATTTCCCCTCCAAACATGAGTTTACCATTTTTGTGGCAACAGTGACAGGTTGGATGAGAATGGTGTGCTCTTTCCTGAAATAGTATGTAGTTTATTTTTAAGAAATTGAAACATAGTTTGAAGTTGAATGCATTTTTTTGTAACTGCTCGGATCCTGTTATTTTACATTTCCTGAAATTGAAGTTAAATGCAAATTAGGCACAAAGAAATTACAACTTGTAGAGTGACCAGTGTCTGATTATATGTAACATAATTGACTCCATCCTTCACATAATATTTATCTTAATAATTATCCAGTGTACTTTAGAACAGTTGAGATGATTGGTGATTCTTTCCTTGGGGGGAGCAGTCAGCTTTGTCCATAAGGTGTATTTTAATTTGCTTCCTGGGTCACCAGCACTGAACATTTTAGGAATCTGTTGTAGTAATTTAAAAAAAAAAAACCAAAAAAACCCAGTTATAATAGCCATTCTGAAAACAGTCTTTTATGATCATCTTCTCTAATTATTTTTTACCTTCAGTAATTTGCCTTGCCAAAAATTAATTTTATTACTTGAATTTGAGTGTTGTTATATTCAGGACTATGAAATAGATTGATAAGGCACATTTATCCTTTCTTTGCCTAGGCTGGAGTCCACAAGCATGAGGTCAGATTTCAAATTAATGGAGTTGTATTAGGAAAAACCATTTCAGTCCAAAACTAAGCTTTTTCATTCTTGGACTATAACTTGCATTATGACAGAAATTAACATTTTTTGTGACCTGTAATTAACTGTGTCTCATCATGCTATAAATAAGATTTGGCATCTTTAGCTGGAGTCAACTGTATCTTGAGGTCTAGTTATCTGTAGCTGGTTTTTTTTTGTTTATAGCTTTTTGTATTTCCTAATGACACTGCAGAGTTGAGGGATGCAGACAATAAAGAGCACAAATAAAATCTGTGGCTGGTGTTTGCAGCCCTGTTCTGTTCCATCCCTGCAGTGGCATCAGAGTTTCCTCAATTCTTCCTGTGCTTGGAAATCTCCGGGGTTAGTGGTTAAGTCTTTGATGCTGCTAGTAATTCCAGTCTGCACCATTAAAGCTACATTTTCTAACCGTCCCTTGGTAATTGTTGCAGGGACTTAGACAAGTAAGACTATCCAAAGGCATCGCTAAGGTCAAACTGTGGTAGAAAGTGCTCTGATTTTATCCTGGAGATTGATGCTTGTATCACCTTTTTTTTCGATTCAGCAGCTGGGGTTATAAAATGTACTTGCAATCACTGATAACATGTTAGATCAGACTACAAGTGGAGTAACACAGTATTTTATACACTGTGTGTAGTTTTACCTAATGCAACAATAAATCAGTGAAGGCAGAGGTCTTTTGTAAATTTTAATGAAAATTCAACTGCTGAAAATATAGTTACTTGTGGGGTAAGTCCTGGAAATATGAATTCACTTCAGTTCTTTAAAGCTACACAAGTATTTTAACTGCAAACTTTCAGGGAAGCCAGTAAAGAAGCAAGCAATAAAGTAGGTAACAGTGCATTCCACACTATAATTACTTTGTCATTTGCTATAAGCAAACTGAGAGGAGGGGGTCAGATGGTAAAAGGTACTTTGAGTTATCTGTTAAAAAAACTCCCACTGCTGAGCACAATCTAAAAAAACTCTGTACAAGGATGAGATGAAAGTTGGGAGAATGGACCCATTCTACCATGCCATGGAAATAAAATAATGGTACAATTTTAAAATAAATTAACAGTTGATCAGTAAACCACATTTTTGTGCAAGTCCAGAAGGTTTAGTAGAGAGCTTTTTTTGCCACAGATTATTATAACTACTGAAAGATATGCTGCTGCTTTTTTGCATGGGATTGTTATGTTGTGTAATAGCAGTTATATATAGTAAAACTAATTCATATTTATTAAATTAGTGGCACAAGAGGGAGCTGAGGGTATAGAAATAAAGAATATTAAAGAATATACCTATATACTGTTAGAACTTCTACAGCATCTTTCTTCTAAGTTTTAATGCTAATTTCACAGAAAAGTTCCTTTATTCTTTCCTAAAACTTGCCAACGTATAGATATAGACCTGAAGTGATACCAATCTGAAGCTTCAGAATATTGAGGATTTGAACAGCATTAAGCAGAATTTATGCTGTTTATTGTTTAGAATTCAAAATTAATATATAAAATAGAATTTGAAATTAAACATTTAAAATTATACTCTTTTTCATTACTATTAGTGTTTTGACACAGAAATTGTTTATTGCAGCCATTTATTGTTGTGATGATTTTGGCCCTAACCAAAGGCCAAATACCCACCAAGCCGCGCGCTCACTCCCCCCTTCAGCCGAAAAGGGGAGAAAATAGATATTGGGAGGCTTAGGACTTGAGATAAGGCCAGAGGGATCACTCTGCAATTAGTGCAACGGGCAAAACAGACACAGCACAGAATAAAGGAAAGAAAAGGTGATTTATTACTACTTACTACAACTAATACACCCCGTGAACCGGAACGGGATAAGAAGTGGCCAGGTCTTAAAGCACCTTCTCCCCACCCCTCCCTTAGCATACTTAAAACTCACGATCTTACTCCCTTCTTCCCCCCCCAACATGGCGTGGGGAGGGGCAGGGAATGGGCAGTGGGAGGTTTCAGTCTGTTCCTCCCAAGCTGTCTTCCATCTCAGCTGTGTGGGGGGGCATTCCACATACACACCCCCTTCCCCTGTGGCACCGTGGGGTCCCACCCATGCGAGAGTCGTGTCCACGACCTTCTGCAGCGTGAGTCCTCTCTGTCGGGGAGTCATCCCCTCACCACAGGCCTCTCAGCAGGACTCTCCATAGGGTGCTGACGTCCGGGTCCAGACCCCCCGGCCTGGTCTCCTGCAAAGTCACAAGTCCCTTGGCAAACCTGCTGAGGCGTGGATCAATCTTCACAGGGCATAGATGTCTCTGCTCCCTGTCCTCATCCATGGGCTTCAGGGGGACACCCGTTTCACCATGGACTCCACCACGAGCTGCAGGGGAAACTCTCTTTCTGCATTCTTCATCCCCCCCCACCTCCTGCGGGCCTGGCCTTGGTGTCTGTGCAGCTTGTTACATCTTCTCACTCCCGCTCCAGTGGCAAAGTGCACCTGCCAGCAGTTTTTTTCTCCTATATGTGATTCTCAGAGGCACTGTGACCAGCTCTGCTAGGCTTAGTCGCAAATTTGGCCTTGAATGGACCAATGTTTTCAAAATATGGGGCTTGCAGAGAGCTGTAACTGCAGCTTACAAAAGTCACTGAAGCAGCACAGCTACGCAAAACTGCAACAATTGTATTGAAAGGATTGTTCAGAATTGCATGGAAAAAGATTTAAAATCTGGTTCTTTGACTTCATTTCTATGATTTTCCATGTACAGTTTTGTTGGCTTTAAGGAGTTGTTTCCAAATTGTATTGGTGTCAGGCTAGAATCAAATAATCACAGTTCAAACACCATGTACACCCCAATCTTACCCACAGAGCATCCAAGGGCTTTCAGACTTGGCAGGTACAAGTGGCAGCCTGCAACGGCTTGTCTTGCAGGTTCAAGGAAATAGGGTTTATTCCATCGCCTCTGCTGGCTGTATACCTGCCTATATAAACAATAGTTTTTGCTAAGTAGTATATATTATAACTAGCTAAAATGTTTCCTAATCTTTTTTATCTTACAGAAACTATATGATATGAACTAATCTCTGATCTCTTCTTGGAGAATACCTAAGTAAATACCAATTTACTGTCTAGTTGTCATTCCCTCACCATGTAAACTCTGTTATTAAAATAACAGCAATAGCAACAGCAATGGCCAAGAGATTTATATTTTGGCAGTGAACAGGAGACTTGAGAAAGCCTGTAGTAGTTTTGAAAAATGTTCTATCTAGAGTGACAAAAGTGAGAACTGCTAAGAAGGGGGAGGAATGCTGTGCATCCTTCAGAAACTATTGGCTTCCACAGACTGCTTGGAAGAAGTTAGTAGCAGTTTTGAGAATGCATATTCCCTCGTGCTGTGATATATTTTTGCAAAGCAAGCTTATATCAAGCAGAACAAGTTTTCCTATGGTCCCGCATCTGTTTCTGCTCAGTCAAGGTGCATCTGGGAATATATTTCCCCTTGCAGCAGCAGGTGGCGTTGAATAGCTCACGATATTCTCACACTTTTAATCATTTTGTCTTACGTGTAGTAAAAAATCTCCCCAAAGAGATAATTGGCAAGAAAAATTCAACAGGTTTTAATAGATGTGGCAGACCTTCTGCATGACAAATGTTGGGGTCAAATTCTTCCAGCTTTAATCACACTGAGAAAAAAGGCTACAGGTACTGTATTTAAGGAATAGCAAACACAGGTGTGATACAATAATATCTTAATTATTTTTAATATTTCTTTTTATCAACATAAATCTCTTGAAGCACCAGAGAGTTCATGTTGTGTACACATACCGTGTGCCAACATTCATTCACTCTGCAGCGACTTCATGATCCCGAGTTAGTTTTGTGGCATTCTTTGCACACCCTACCTCCTCAGAGCCAAGGGGCTGATTCTCCTCACAAACCCACAGTCGATGTTCTAGCATGTCTTTGCTCTGTTCAGTAGAGCGGTGCTTCAGACTTACACCTCTCACTTGGTAAGTGAGAACAAAATAAGAATCCAAACTCCTTTCTGAACCTGCTTCTAAAAATCACGGGGCACTGCAGAAATAGTTCAAAACAGACCTCCAAATTACTACTTAAGTTTGTTTTAAGAATATGACACATGGAAAACAGGTAAAATTTAAGTATGACACATGGAAAACAGGTAAAATTTAAGAACATAAATCTTCTACAAGCAAATGACTGTTCATCAGTCTATAGTTAGTCTTAGCACTGATTATGAGTACTTAAGAAATCCATCCATCTTTCTTTCATCAACAGTCAGCATTTTCCATTTGCATATCTAATAATTTATGGCATGTCCTGACCCCAAGCAGTAATTGAACCAATAGATCTTCAGACTAGATTTACTCCAGTCTGGCTGCCACAGTAATGTAACTCTGCAGGAGTTTTGGATTACTCCAAATGCCATCTCTTCTTCTGAGAGGTTGACAGTCACAGGCAAAATTTAACCTCCAAAATGTCAAGGCAAAAACTCCATTGCCTAATTTAGACTATCCAACTCTCCTTTTTGAATACTTCAGATAAAAACAGGAGGCACCATGATTACGCCTAACCTTACCCCTGGAAGACTGGTTTTTAATGTAAGCCCTTGTAATAAGAGAATTCTCCTTAGAGTTTAAAACCATGTAAGAGCCTTAATCTCTCAGAGTGAGAGGGGAAAATGTCATGTAAAAAGAATTTTTAAAAAAGACATTAAAAAAAAAAAAAAGGGAAGCTGTTGTATTAGAGAGGAGTCTCGTTAATCAGTCAGACTGATGAGAATTGGGCTGTGAGGAGGTGTGCAAGGAGGAGACGGGGTGCTTTTCTGACTTGAGCAAGCCATGGCACAGGGCAAAAACACCCAGCCAAGTGCCTGTGTTTCTTCTTCTCAAAATGCGGCTTAGAGGCCAATTTCAAGGCAGCATTATATGCTTCAGTAAAGTGTTCTCAAAAGCTTTGAACGAGAAAATACCAGCAAACACACAGCTCTGAGCTGTAGCAGGCTCTTTGCTGAATACTAACTATAGAGAAAAAGCAGCCATGGAAGTTGTGGATTACAGCAGGTATTGCTTGGGAAGCTCCCGCTGCTGCTGAGCTATTTCTGAGTGCAGGTGAAGGAGCAGGTGCAGAGACTGGTCACACTGCTGCTGCTTCCAAATGGTATTCCAGATATTATGAAAAGGTGTTTGGTTTGAAATTTTATAACAACTCTCATCAGTTGGCTGTTTTGTTTTCCTGGAAAGGAGCTCAATTGAACAGGCTCTGGCAGACACACAGAGCTATGCTGTTGCCACTGACCCAAGTCCCAAAACAACACATACAGGCTGTGAGAAAATGCTGCTGTCTCACAACTGCGGAGGGAAAAAAAGAGCAGCAAAGGTACAAACAAGGAAAATCTGACCCAATTCCCAATTAACAGCATAAACAGTATTTATCTATTGATGATTAAGTGCTGCCATTGTTCCTTGGAAGCTAAGTTCAATGATGATGGACATCTTGGAAAACAGGCGGATAGACAGAAAGATAGATATCCTCAGCTATTTCAGCCATCCATAATACCCCATGTGCTGCCATCACTGCTTTAGTCTGACCAATTGCCTCAGTAACATGTTCCATCTTGTCTGATCAATATTAGCACTTCAGTAACTCCTCGCAGAGTTCAGCCATCTCAGCACTAGAAGAATCTCATCTTGCCTTGTTGTTGGAAAGACAGTCATACAGAAGACGAAATGCCATGAACTCTTTAAATGCTTCCATTTAATTGCTTTCATCAACTTGTTTTTTGGCTCTGATGCCTTGTACCCGTTATGCAAATACTTGAGAGCAAAAAGAAAAAGCTGAAGTATCAGAAAATGAACGGACATTGAAGGGATTAACAGGAAATCTGGGGTTGGTGGCCAGCCTCCTGTCCTAGCAATTACTGTGTGCCTCTGTTCTGTAGATTTCAAATGGGATTAATGATACCATTAAATCACCTGTTGTAAGACTAAGGATATTCATGTGATTAGCAGACCTATATAAAAACGAGATCCAGAGGCAGAATAACTGCTGTTTCCCAAATTTAGGAGCTGAGGTACCAAAGGATAATATGATATAGTAGTGTGGCATCAGAAGCAGCGAAAAGCAAGTCCATGGGAATCTGGGAATAACAGCACTGGAAGAAAAACATCCCTGGCTTTACCACCCAAATTCTCTCCTTCACTGACAAAGGGAGGACAGCGTGGAATAAAATATGCCTCATCCCACCCAGCTGCTGCTGAAAGAGTGGGTGTTCCTGGTGACTGTCAGGGAAAACCAGCAAATACCAGTGAGAGACAGTAATTGTGACATCTCCTTTAGCACCCCAAGGACATACAAATGGTGGGTAGTTTCCTGTGTTGTAAGTGTGGTTGCTGAAAGTTCTTGCTGTAATGCCCAGAGCATTAGGGGATAAATCCTATTTTGTTAAAGTGAAATGCAGCTCAGCTGAAATGATCTACAAAATGTAATAGGAATGAAAATATCCCTTCCCTATCAATTGTTGCTCTCCCATGTTTCTGCCTCTTCTGTCAACATTGACCAGTCACCATTTCTGTCATTTTCTCCTCCCCCACTTTTTTTTCCTCTGACAGGTTTCTTAGCTGTCCTTTCCTAAATCAGAGATGAAGGGTACAGGTGGAGAGTCAGCCTAATTGTCATAAGGCTAAATATTTGTTCACTTGCTTAAGACGCAATAAATTCTGGAGAGCACTCTGCTTACACAAGAAGACTTCAGCCTGCTCCAGAAGGTGTTTGTGTAGAAAAGAGAAATTCTGCAGGTCATTGTGATCTGCAGAAGACTCGTAAGAATTACTGGGAGTGTAATGTGGTGTTGGTTGGTTTTGTGGCTTGTTTGGGTTTTTTTCCCCATTTGGTAAAGCCATGTCCTATGGAAAAGATTAAGGGCTATAAAATCTGCACCCTTCTAGGTCAGAACCTCAGTATCAAATGTCAGAAGCTCTGAAGGTAGAGGCTTTTCAGTTGGTATTTTAAGTTGTTGCTGAGCAAACTTTACATTTAAAACAACAAAATGGGTTTGATACTTCAGGCTTTTCCCTTAAAATTTCCAGACTAGAACAGCAATCACCTGAAGGGATCAAAATTCCATCATGTTCTTCAGGCCTTTTACTGAGGTAGAGGAGTAAAGGCAAGGGTACCAGAGCTTACCTGCTCGTGAACCACTCTGAACTTTGCTCTGTAGAGGGACTGTACTACAGAACCTGCACCCCAGCTCAGGTTTTTTCATGGTGAGAACATCACAACAGATGAGGCTACTGCATGAGGTGCTACGAGAGAATGACCTGCCTGTAGAAGGATGGATAAAGTGTAAGGAAGCTCATGTAAGTAATAGGTTCATTTGAGATGGAAAGTTGGTTTTCCTTTTTTTTATCCTGTTTTTTCAGGTAGAAGCCATTACATGAACACCGGGTGGATTTGGTGGGCAGTTAGTCTCTGAAGTTCACTGACAGAGGAACCCATTTATGGAAAAGGAAGCAATAGACATGCAGCATTGTGACAGCAGCAGACACCAGTTCACTGGAGATGGCAGATGGACAGAATGCTTTTAGTTATGGTTAACACTTAGTCATTCTTTGTAATATCTGTCCCAGTGCGGGGAGGAGCTGGAGAGAAGACCCATGAGCGCTCTTGTGAACTGCGGTTAGCTCAACAGAGGCCTCTGCTGAGCAAAGAGTAACTGTCTGAGACAAGCTCAAAACCAGGCCGACCATCTCACCTTCATATATCCTTGTTAGGACCACACAGTAACCCTCTCACAGGCAGTCTTGGGAGGAAGGAAAATTCCAGAGGGATGGGTAAGTGTGACTAGATCTATCTTATCTCTAAGGAAAAAAATGAAGAGCTGTGCTGTACGAAATAAGTATATTCACACACGGTTTGCTGTTAGAGAACAAATATATTTTGCCATAATTTTGTTTCTTAAAGGTTCAAAGTCATTTGAGCAATTGTATTTGAGAGACTGATTTTCCATGAGACCTAAAGTATACCTTTGGATCATTTCAAAGCATTTTCCATCTCTCTTTAACTGACTTTGCCACACTGAAACGGAATGAAACCATTGATTTATCAGAAGTATACTTTATTCTTCACTCTAGATCTGTGCAGATCTAAGCTATAAACAAGGAAAGCAGGAGAAAAATTGCACATTTGTAAATATTTTAGAGAAGACTGCTGTTCTATGGAGCTTTATGTTGTTTTCTGTGGTGCTATTGAGTGCTTTCTGGAAGCTCATTTGGGAAATGTATTCTTTGATTTTGGTAATCAATTGATCAACATTTGATGCCTTGCTCAGACACACAGTTACTGTGAAAAGCAGTACTTTCAAATATCCATTTGATTGTGTTTGTGATGCTTGCTTTATTCGACTCTGCTCCAGGCAAATTAAAATGTACTGCTATGTAATAAGTATGGGAAGGTTAGCATTCACACTTTAGGGATAAAACATTTTGACAGCTCTATTCTACATTTGCATTTAAAAATTGTAACGCTTTTAATTAGACCCTATGTTTATTGTGGGATCTCTTGTAGGCATTACTACTGTGAGACTGTTACCTTTCAGGATTTGTTCTGGACTGCTTGTCTATGGGGAAGCACAAAAGCCTGCTGATTTCACATCCATTTCATTTTCTGGTCCATGGTATGTCTCATTTTCTTTAATTTATCATGGGGCTCCACCTGTACCACTGCTGCTGAGTCATTTGTGTTTGTTTCTGAGACTTTTTAGTGTGGGGAGTTAGGGAGATACATACTTATAATTCTCTCTTACAAGCCTGGTGTATTTTTCAATGGGCTTCAAAATTACCAATTTTTGGTACACAGTAGAAGCCCCAAGGGACAAAGGCAGACGTTGAAGAGGGACAAGAGACTGCCACAATATCCACTCTCTTTTTAGCTGGTGGACAGATGATGCTCACACACAGCATATGCACAGACAATGGTCAACGTTTTGAGCTCATGAAAGCGACCACTGACAAAGGCTGATGCCTGAGGGACTGGTACTAAAACTGCCCATATTAGTTGCTTCCCTTTTATTTTATCCTTCATCTTTCTGTATTACTAATGTCCAGGAGGGATTCAAGTAACCTGATATAACACCTGCAACACTACTATCACCAAGAAAACATACTGGAGCTCAATCTAGGCCTTATGGTGTGCTGCAGTACATCTTAAGGTATTCAGAGCTGCTAAGAAAAAAATCCATCAGGCAAATGTGCACTGTCTCAAAAGGCTTGTGTGTAAATTAG
The DNA here is from genome assembly GCA_013400835.1 of Zapornia atra. Taxonomy (NCBI): domain Eukaryota; kingdom Metazoa; phylum Chordata; class Aves; order Gruiformes; family Rallidae; genus Zapornia; species Zapornia atra. Next base: position 100,080 of record VZTU01009052.1, read on the forward strand.
ACCAAGTGATCAAAAAAACCCCTAAAAACCTATGAACTGTCTAGATGCTTCAGGCTTTTCAGAGGAACAGAGAGAAGCAAGAAAACATTGTAGGTTTTACCAGGAAAATGCATTTGAGTTGAAATAAGTTCTTCTCCCTGATAGTTTAGCCAGTCCCTAGAGACTTTTAAGTAATTATTATTAGATTTCCTTGGGAAGGATAGGTCTTGGGTGGTACCAGAAATCTTGTGTAGTAAATTCTCCAGGAAATTCTTCTCGCGTTAGGTCCCATTACTCTGTCTCCAGAGCACAGGAAACTCAAACACTCTCATAGACTGCTATGGGCTGCTCCTTTCTGTACCTTCCTTCACTTTTGGGAGCTGCTTCTTCTAAGTCAGCAATAAATAGCAGAGGAGGGAAGTACTCTGGGAATTCAGATATATGATGTGTACAAAGTCATAAGGGGACCACAAGTAAATCCTCCCTGTGCACCCAGATTGGATCTTGCATTGAAAAAACATCAAAATCTGAATTATACAGAGGCTATGCAGCACTATGGGTAAGTACATTGGCCTTTCATGTCTTATTATGTTGTTAATTAGTTAATGTTTGTAAAGCACTTTGAAGATGAAAAGCCCTATATAAGTTCTAAGTGTTATTATCTCTAGAGACCTGGGTTCAATTCAAAGGTGCTTAATTACATATGCCATAAATTAGACTTAATGAGTTGTGGAATCATACATTTTGTGATGCGTGCAGGTTTCTCAGCTCGATCTAGGACTTATGGTGTGCTGCAGTACTACTTAAGGTATTCAGAGCTGCTAAGAAAAAATACATAAAGATAGAGCAGATAATTTCTAAAAATAATTGGATTGCATTTCAGCACTATTTAGGGCTTGGTGAAGCCAATTAGGAGGAGCTTTGCTCTTCTGTATCTAGGGATTTTCCAGTAACGAACTTCAAATTGCTGAAGGTAACATTATTGGTTTTAAATTGTGGTATAGACATTCTATATGTGCATTAGAATTCTAATTCTTACTTCTGTATTTTGGCTTAGCAAAAGTGTGCTGAGGAGTATGGGTATGATTGTTATCCCCCCAGGTAATGCCCTGAAATATCCCATCAGGCCTGGAACCTCTTGGCATTGGAATATGTTCACAAGGATGAGAAAAGTTCCCATCTCTAGAGATACTATCATGTAATTTACAACAAGCCATTACAAGTGGGTAACATGCAAAAGGGGGAAGTAACGATTATAGGAAAATGTGGTTTCATTGGCTTTGCAGAGCTGAGAGTTCCTGTGTTATGTAATATATACTTTGTGGCCAGAAAGCTACAGCATTTGCCCCGCTGCAGGCCAGGCACAGGGACGGCTGTCCGGCAGTGCGTGCAGACAGCTGCTCATGGCTGTTCCTCAGCTGGAAGGGTTCAGACACAGAAAAGCAGCAAGAGTGTCCACCTGCCCTAAAGTGGCTCCCATGTGTTCCTGCAGCAGAGTATCCCCATTTTACCTTCGGCCTTTTGCAGGCATATAGAGCAAGGCAGGATTTATCCTGCGTATAAATATGTTAGAAGTGATTGTGTTCATTAGTACAACCTAAGTGGATTGGAAAAAACTAATTAATAGCAATAGCAATTTGCTATAAGTGTCTCTAACAGACTTACTTGAAAGTATTTATCCTGAAGTGAAAGTTACTTGATTTTATTAATGTTTATTGTAAGCATATGCAGACTATCTTCCAGGGGAAAATGTATTTTTGAGTACTCCAGACAATTGAAACCAGTGAGCCCACTGTCTGGATAAAGCATCTGTCACCACAGCCAAAAGAGGAACAAGGTTTCCAACATCCTTTCAAGACGTGTTTGAAGGATGGGTTCCCATCACTTTCAGAGTGACTTGCAAGCCATTTTCTTTATATAGATTTAGACAAGTCAATGTGGTCCTAGATACATCTTGATAAATGCCTTTGTGATTTCTCCCTTGTCCATTTTCTCATGTGATATTTTATTGCTTATACTGGAGTATCTTCTCCAGAAACTTTAAATGGGACAGAGTATAGTTTCAGACTGGTTTTGTCCTTTGCATTTCTGTATTCCTAAGAAATGGATCTAGTCTTAAACCTTAATTAGGGGGGGTACATCTTCAAAAACAAGAATACTGAATATTTGCTGAATACTTCTCATATGTTGTAATAAATAGGAACTTCACATGAATGCTGATTTGAGCTCCAGACTGTGGTTAAACGTTTTAATGGTGTAGCAAACTTATCAAAAAACCTTTCCTTCCCCACCCTACCCCCTTCCCTTTTTACAATGAACAGATTTTTATCCGACTGGCTTGTGACTTGGGGATTTTTACAAGCAGGTTTGGGAACTTGAGAAATATTTTAAAATTTGAGTCTGAAAAGAAAACAAAACAATCTTTAAAAAATGGTATTTTGTACATATCAACTGGGTAAAATTTTGAGTCACTGAAGGACTCCAGTCTCTGACCTATTATCACTTAACTAGAAGTTACCAGCCTAATTCTGTTTTTTTAATACTGAAGACAGCGTGTCTACTAGTGTAGCTCCATTGAGGTACCAAGTCAGTGGACCTGTAAGATCCTCTTCATTCCTGAGCTACTGTAGCCTTTTGTCAACAGACAATGAGAATATTCGTATTGTTACTATATCATCTGGGCATTTTTAAGTCTGGCTCTTTTCTTCCCCTGTTTCCAGGATGTGTCTGACCAACTCCAGCAGTGATATCACTATTGCTTAAACATCAGTGAAGAAGCTATCCAAGTGAAGGAGAACGTTGTAAGCTCTACTAGCTGTGCTTGAACTGCTTGTTGCAGAGCCATCAGACAGGAGGGACAACCATACATTGTGAAAGCACTCCAACCAAGTGTGCTAATGGCTGGTAAGCATGCTCTTTGAGAAAGCATTATATGTGCATTGGGAGACAGCTTGGTGAGTTAATAAGCAGTAAAGAACTCTGGTGGTTGTGTTTGGTGACCCAGTTAGGAGTTTTACAAGAACAGTCACCATCCTTTTGACTTGTGACTTCCCCAGTCATTTTCCTTTTCTGAGTCCCTAACTCAACAAAGGACTGATCTGTCTCTCCCTGAACATCTTTGTCCCGTTTTGAACCAGGCTTTGATTGGACAGTAGCACTGCTCATGAAGTCTGGAATACTTCTGGATCATTACTGCCTCCAGCCTCCTCTCCCTGTCCGTGAGGAAGGGTTTATCACAGGTCATCTGCAGAATAGAAAGTGTGTCAGTAAATTGTGGGGTAAGCCCAGATATCATATTGTTGTGGCTGATTTTGTACCAGAGCATACAACCCTTCTGACAGAATATGGTGCAGATACATTGTGGGTCATCATAACCTTGTTGAAACCTGTTGTTTATTTCAGTGAACCTGTGGAATTTGTTTCAGCAGACCAGAAAAGTGTACTGCTGCCTTAATCTTGAATTTCTTTCTCTCTACAGTCAAGATGTGCAGAAAGGAAGCACACAAAAAACCCCACCATGGTTATTTGATTGAACTATTGGTGAGAAGCACAAAGGCCCTTCAAAATTGCAATGTGATATGGTTTAGATTTTAACCACATGCAAATCTTTTTTAAATCATACTAATTCATTTTGTTCAGTATTACTGTGATAACTATTACAGTGCTGGGAGGAGCAGCATAATGCAAAAGCATTGAGATTTAGATTCATAGATATTCAATTCCAGAGGTACTCTTATGAGACCAAATATTTTAGTCTCTTGTGCAGACCTACATACTCCTTCAGCAAGAAGCTCTGTCCTCTGTGGCTGAACAAGAGCATGCCCCAATTTAACTCTCAGTTCTGAATGCTACTTAAGCTGAAGTCTGAGCATGTCTGTAAGTCCCTTGGATTTGATGACTGAGGTTAGTAAGTCTGGAGTTAACAACAGGCTGAAGTGTTGTTTTGAAACCAGGGTTTGATTTGACAATATGTGACAAAGTACATGTGCTCACCAAGACTTCTCTTAAAGTTTCCTCAGGAAATAGGCAATGAAATTATTTCATAAGTATTCACCAGGAAATCTGCTTTATTATGAGTCTTTACAGTTAAGTCTAAACTTAATTCTGCATGAGGTGTTGACTGAAATTTTGACTTAAGTAGGAGCACAGTCCGTGACTATATGCATCTAGTGAGAGAGTCTTATTAATTGAGGTGGTGAAGTCACACTGTTGCCTGACAAAAGATATCAGAAAGCTTTTAGGCTTAAAAATTAACAACTCCATAAAGCTGGAGTTTGTCATGGAAACATCATCACACCAACTAATTGGTGTTATTCGTTCACACCATTAGAGTAGTTATTTGTAATTGTTATTATTGTAGCATATGTCCAGCACTTAAACAGTGCATATTACTGGGAAGAGCTAGACCATTCATCAGGAGAAACTGAGAAATTGAGTTGAAAATGCCAAATCAGGCAGGCAGATGGAATTATCTCATGTGTCATTCACTCTGAAAAGAATTTATATTTTTTCTCTCACTTCCTCATACATACAAACAAGGAAGCAAGCGAACACTATCTCCCAGTTTCACAAGAAGAGAGTAAGAAGCCAAAAATACCATAACCACTGAAAGACAGCTTGAATATAGAAATGCTTTGGTGGACCCAATCTTCAAGAGTATGTTCAGTTTCTGTGAGGTACTCTGTCCTACCGAGACACGCTCCCACGAGCAGGGAGCTCTGACCCAGTGTCACTGAGAAAGGTAGGAAAAGCTCTTCAGTCAACAATGAGCAAAGATCACACCCACAGAGAATTTCAACCACTGTATGTACCACTCTTCTAGGAGGAAAAAAATAAGGGTATATGCAGAAAGGTCTTTCCCCATTGTTTTTTTCCTAAAACCCTGAATCCTGCAGTGTTGTTTTGGATTAAGAGGGAGGAAAAGGATGAGACTCTTTTCTAAATGCCAGGTAGATTGTTTTCTGTCCCTCCATTAAAATAGTCATTATAAATGAGGGATCTGATTCTAAAATTGTTCTTAAAAATAGATCACATCAGCTGTGTATTTTTATTTACCATTTCCCTTGCATTGTGATTCATGCTAACATGATTTAGGAGTCAGAATTAAAAAAATATTCAAAACCTGCAATTGTTAAATCTAGATTCCTGAGAAGAACCTGAGATGCTTTGAAATGTTGCCTAGAATTACCTAAAATTATAACAAAATGTCCTCTTGTTTTTGCATTAATGTGCTTACAGTTGGCATTGTAACATCCTTACAAAACCCTGATGTCATACTCATCTGCACGCTCTTAAGCTCAGGCTGTTAAAATGTAATGCTTAAGTTCATGGTAAAACCTACAAGAATGGTTTGCCCTCACAATACAAAAGGAAATAAAATGAAGGGTTCAGAATGGACTAACTTGCAAATCAAGACTTAAAAATCTCTGTTGAACTACTTTTTGTTTAGTATCTTTTATTGCAGGAAGAGGCACTTATCACAGATAAAGATATTTGGGAGTAAGCCCATAACACTGAATGTTCGTGTTATGATGATGATGAAGCAGCATTATTGTCTTTCCAGTGCCACTAATGTGAAAGTTTCCATTTACATCAATTTTTTAAAACTGGGGGGTTTGGTTCTTGTTTGACAAAGACCTCAAACAGATAAGTTAAGCCTGTTAGCCTGAATGTGACAGTTAATATGCTGACGTTAAGAATGTGCTTAAAGTCAAGAGCTCTTGGCTAGGCATTTTGACTCATTAAAGGGGAAATAAATGTCAAAGTGAAGAAGATAAAATTGTAATACAAAATGTATTAATATAATAAAGCATACTGAAGATATTGCTTGTCTCTGTTATTTGTTAGTAAAGGGGATGGTATGCATTTCTGTAATGGATAAAAAGGTTATCTATAAGAAAATATTCCATTCCCTGTCTTACACTGAAAGCATTTTATATAAAACAGAAATTTTCTCATTCATTGTTTTAATACCTAGGGTCAGTGTCCACTGAATAGCAATTCATGTAGTCCTGTGGTCTGACATCGTAATGCCCAAGCAACTTGTGGAAAATAATGGAAAGAGCTTTTTAAAGGCTGCAGAGAGGTGACAGCCTGGAAAAAGCTAATTAAAGTATGTTTAAAAAATTGTGTTTCTTACGATCTTTCATTAAAAACCCAACTCAATGTAAAATAAAATAGATTAAGAGCATGTTGATATCACTACAGCAGCCATGGTCCAAGTGCAGGTTGTATATACTTAAGTGATTCAGATACCTTGATTTGGTTTTGCAAATTAAAACGTTGTCTTACTGGAAGTAGTTTTTACCATCCGGATTTGCATATACATATGATATCTGTTCTATTAATTATATCTATTTTCACAGGTATAGGCAGATGTACCCCAGAGTTGTGGCACCCATTAATAGATCAGGCAAGCCTGCGCAGCTGTGTTTTGATCAGTGGAAAGGCTTCCTGGCATCCAAGGACTAAAATCACCTTTGGGGTATGACAAGTGAATCCGAGTATCTAGCAAATGAAAATCAAGGGTTTCTGTAAGGAAGCAGTAAGAACACCTACCACAAAAAATTAAAAGTAAAACAACCTTTAATAATGGCCACAATGCAAACTCAATTGTATGTATTGCTCCCAACTGGCACTTAGCCATCCATCATTCGCTGGCTCATAAAGCTGATTTGTGCTCTTCCCTCCTGTCCCTGTTTCCAGGAGCTGTTGGCCTCTTTTCACCACTCCTTTCCCAGAGGCACATACACTGGGACCCAAATGCTCTTTTGTCTCTTCCTCTGGAACGCTGCTTTTTATCACATGGGGAAAGGGGGAGTTTTGTGAGCAGCTTGCTTTCTTCTTCATTGTTGAATGCCACTTATAAACTCTGTCGATAGACACTTGGAAGGTATCTAAAATGCTAGACAAGGAAACAGGTATAATTCAGATTGAATAGGGTCAAAATGCTTCAAGCACCTCTTTCATGTGAAACGCCTCATTTACAGGCTCACACTTATTGTAGCTTAGGGTTGACATAAATGTATGTGGGTTCTGCACTAGTCTTAAAGATAAGAAGTTCAGCTGGATTTAGTGGATGCCATAACTAATCAACCTCCTTGTGAAGAACACACAACAATTTCCCTCACAAAAAGCTGTAACACCAGAATTGTTGAGAGCATCAAAATTTATCTTCATAAATCCGGTTTGGGCATTCCCCAAGTATCAGAATCTAGCAGACAAGTTAAAGCTCCAACTTCCTAATTCCCAGGTCTAATTGTATATGTTAACTAAGCTCCTGGGGAAACACAAAAAGTACTGACCTCTAAACTACGTGTCTAAGAATTTGAACTGTCTTGGGGTTTAGAAATTTTAAGGCTCTTTCTTAGAAACAATTAAAGGCTGTAAGCCCCCAAAGGCTTTTGAACAAAATTCTTACGGTCATTTCCAGACTTGGTCAGTACAGATACTTCTTGAGCTTTCTGGTCCTGTTATCCCAGGCCATTTTTGTTGGGTAGGCAAAGAATGGAGATTTACCAAAATATTTGGTGTCGTTTCATATAGCCTGTCTCTCAAGCATTTATTTGCAACATTATGCACCTCTTTTAACGAAATGTTGTTTGTTGTTATGGAAACCCATTCTAACAAGAGCTGTTTAACCAATGAAAACCTTGGCCAACCAACAAAGTGTACAGCTTTCAAGTAATTCTCAGTACTTTTGTTTTCATATTCTTTAAACAGCATCTTGCTTGTTGTCCAAAACCACAGACAGCACAGGCCTGACTTTTTGATTTATATCACACATCTTACTCTATTGGAGTAGCAGAGAGGAATCTTAAACTTGTGTCCTTATCCCTTCTGTTTCTTTGCTGGGAAGTGCTTCAGCTAGGACTGACATGGATTGAGAACCAGGAATTCCTCCTCTCTGGTTCCCGAACTGCTGAAGAACAGCTACACCAACACATTGAGTGTAGTCACACTTCTCCACATTTATCTTAGGTTAGCACATTCCTTTATTTAACTGTCTCTGATCTGACTATATCTGATCATTCCTTCATCTCATTTTCACTTAACCTTTTGCCCTCTACAGAGACTAAGCATCCTATCGGATATCTCCCAAGGGACCTTCTTTTCCCCCTACTCCCCCTTCCTCCACTCTTCAATTTAGGTGCTTTATGCCACTCCTGGTAATTTACCTGATTACATGGAAAGAGCTGTAGATCTTTTTATAATTGCTGTTTTACTTAAAACATTGATTCTTTAGCTCCTGTCTGTTTCCAGGTCATCACACCTCGCTGGAGGTTTTCCCTGGTTTAATGAGCACCTCGGAAACCCTGCAGAGGACCAGAGGATGGGGGTTGTTGAACATTCTTCTATTTGAAAACTGTTCCGCAGCATCTGCAAGAGGATTCTTGGCACCTGCCTAGTTAAAGTGGATGTCCAATGTTATCTCTCCAGGCAAGTAAGATTCTGGCAATCACTGTAGTCCTATTTCACTTGTTCTCAGTCTTTTTGACATCAGCACATTAATTCTCACAAGCTCCTTTGGCAGCTGTAAGAAGTTCTCTCTCTTTTTTTTTTTTTAATATGATTGATAATATTGAATATTTCTTTTAACCTTTTACTGCCATTCCTGGGCTAGGTGATAGTTTCTCTATTCGGATGTTAATCTCCAGCATGCAGTAGCACATCTTCCAATCACCTACTCATTATGGAGCTCATTTGTAAAATGCTGCTGCTTAATTTACGACTGCCTACAAAGCTCCACCTAGCATTAGCCCTACAACATATAATGTCATTCTCCCAACACTCCCACTGTCAGAGGTCAAACCATTGCTTTATGCAGAAACTCCTTCTCGTTTAACACAGAAGGAATGGCAACCCTTGGGCAAAATTTGAATATATAGTTTCATATGATGCACTGGAAAGCAACACTTTCTGGAAAGGGTGCCAACAGTGCAGGTTCTCTGGTTCAATGCAAGAAATAACCCAACTGAAATGCACTGGCAACAAATGTCATAATTTTCTTCGCTTCCAATTTCTCAGGAGAAAAAAAAAAGGTTGTATGAGGAGACACCAATATATAAACCCAAAAAGACCTCCCAGACTGACTTGAAATATGTTCAGACTACACATCCACTCCCTGCTCCCTAGAACCCAGTAAATATTTCTTTGGCCCCACAAAGTATTTTAGACTGAACCCAGGAAACCTCAGATTGACCTTGGAAATAAGATTTCTCATTTTCAAAGTAAATGTCTCAGCCACATTACTGCAGAGGTTGCACTTCTCTGACTGAAACATATAAAACTTTGTTTCAGTAAATGGATTAGGTTATACTTTGGGACTGGTTGTTTTCCCAATTAACTGACCATAAGCACTTTCAGACTCTTTTTCTCAACTTCTATACCCCAGTACAGTGCTGGTGGTAAGATCAAAATCTCTATTTTAGCCCTTCGGAGCAGGGTTAAGCCCACGTAAAGCAGTAGAGCTTATCTCGATTGAGATACACTGACCAACCTTGCTGACATCTGGTGCGTATCTCTACAGGGATTTTATTCTGTCTTCTCTTCAGGTATGGGGTGGTGTAACAGCATTTGATGCTGGACCTTACCTGGAATCCCATTTGAGATTTTAGATTGCATGTATCTGGATTTGATGAGCTTTGTCAATTTGTTTTCTTCTGATGTTTTTCTTCTCTGCCAGCTGCATTAACTCTTCTTTCACCCAAGAAAAGATCTCAGTCCCTCCTGGGATATAATAAAAATCCACTTTTGAAACAGTCTTTGACGTCATCGCCTGACAGCGTCTGACTCATGTTCAGGTATAAATTTCCCAGGTCTGGTTGTCAGTTAGTTCTCTGTAGAAAACTATAAGCTCATGATCCACTTAGAATGTAAGGACAAGAAAGGTCTCAGCTTCCTCATCTGATGACTGGTTGATGTCTATCAGCTGATGCTGAAAATCATTGTGACCACAGCCTTTATTTTAATATCATAGCTGCTTCCAGGACTTCAGACAGCCTTTTGTCCTATAGTCTGGTTTAAAACTGACCAAAACAAAAGAGATGGCCACTTCGACTGACATTTACCATATTAATTGAATTAAACTTGGCTTTAATTCTAACAAAAGAACAAATGTGTAATAGAGTGTTAAATACAATAAGGTGCTGCTTTTTTCTAAATGTGCCCTTTAGTTTTTGCTTCAGCATGAGTTTCTTGCTTGAGGCCTACAAGAAGTATAGAAATACTCTCAGCTAGAACTTCACAGAGGCCTCTGGTCCAGGGCACCAGTGCAGACATCCTGCTGCCTGAGATGTGCCCCTTGCCCCCACACCATGTCCTGCTGAATCCTATGTGAGCTCAGGGTTTCACTAGGTTGCTGTTGTAGCCACATGGTAGATGTAAGAGCTCCATGCGGCTCAGGTAATATTCATGCATCTGAAAAGGACAAAGCTATCCAAACAGAATGAACCTTTGAACTTTGTTAGGTTTTTCATATGATGTTCAGCCTCAGATTTGAAAACCCAAAGCAGAACAAAACCAAAGCTTGCTTGCTTTCATTCTGTTTTCTGATTTTGCACTAAATTGTCAGCAAAGCAACCCTTTTCCCTATAAACAGATGGCACACAATTCTGTGGGATTTTCCCACATTTGATGAGCACACATCAAGTCCATTTACATGGCATGGAAAATATTAAAATGACTACCAGGTCTGTGTAGTGTAAGACACCTGGAGCGCATTGCTGCCAGCAGGCTTCTGAGGTGGGGATATTCTGGCACACAGTCACGCTTCTGGGGACCGGGCCATTTTTGACTCAGGTTATTGCATCTTTTGACACCTAAAGACATGTTCACCTCTGACCCAGAAACATCTGCAACGTCAAACTATAAAAACAGGAATTGAAATGTAGCCTTTTTTTCCCCTGACTGTTATTTTTATTTTCTATTGAAAGCAGTTTTAAAGGGCCTATGAAATGTAAAATTGCTTTTTTGCCATAGTTGCAAAACTCATTTCACTTTTTATCTGCGATGCGCTTGTAGCAAATTTCCAGAGTCAAAAACTAATAGAATAACCTACTTTGAGGACCACAGTGTGAAGCAGTGAGCACAGCACAGCCTGTGTCTCCAGTGCTCCAGGCAAAGGGAGGAACCGCCACAGCGGCCAACCCTGCCCTCACCCCCTCCATTCACCCCAACCTTTCCTCATCAGTTTATATTACCTGCAGAGTTCTTGCGTGTTCTGGCTTTCCTTCCTAAAATAACACCGGCTGGTTTTTGCTCACCAAACCCCAACCTTTGCTCCTTCTGTGCAGGCAGAATTTATAAATATCTGAGCCATCATCGCTGCTCCTCTGACATGGCCCATCATCAGAACACCAGCTCTACTGGTGACTGCACAGGTGACTATAGTTTCTTATCTAAGATATCATTATGCTAATACCAATTTAAGTCTTTCTTTCATCTTTCTTGTGATTTGCTTCTGCATTTTATATGTGCACAGATTTTTTTATTTTTATTTTTTACTTAATTTTGCCTACTAACCTTTGGCTAGGAAAAAACTGAGCTGGGACCTTTCTGTGTGTCAGTTTGCCCTCCCGCAGAATGAATTTGCCTGGTCTGTAACAGATTTTATCTTTGGATAAAAGGCACTACAGAAATCCCTAGAATTATTATTTTGACTTTTAGCTATGGTCTAATGTAGGGATTTTTTTGTTTCATTGAATGTAAGAGGTAGTATATAGGGCAGAGTGACATACTACGTTGCTAGATGGGGTATTGCTGTGGTTGCGTTTGCCAAAATTAACACGTTTCCCATTGGAAAAAAAAACTTTGGAAAAAGTTTCTCTTTTCTGAGTACAGACATTTTATGTTAGAGCCTTAGAGCTGATTCTGTCTCTCCTAAGTTATAAACCCTTATGGATGTACCATAAAGATGTCCACCTAATGCAGAGAAAAGCAGATTAATTGATCACAGTAATATATTCTTATCCACTGAATAAGATCATTCCACACATTGTTTCTTGTTTTGTTTCTGGCTTGTAAATCTTCATTGTAGAATACAAATGAAAATGACCCAAATATGTATTATTTATGAATAGGACTCTCAGATATTATGCTTTAGATTGATTGTGTTAGACAGGATATAACAGAAGCACAATAAGTCAATGAAAAATAAAAAGCAGCAAAAATGTTTCATGCTAAAAATGTAGTTCCAGTGACACCTCTTATATAAAGGACATTTCCAACACATTGACGTTTATATTTATCACGGCAGTGCGTGTGATTTACAGTTGTCTGAGGTACTGAATATCAGGAATATCCATGCACATACACACCCCTTTTGAATGATGGCAAGTCATAGACTGCTGCATTGCCCCTTACACAGCAAGCTTTTCCTCCCCTTTTTATTTTTCTTCTCTAGCTTCAGGGAGGCAAAGGAAGCAGTAGATCAATAGGGTGTCTTGACTGAAGTTGCCTGCAGCACTTCCATTTCTCAGACTGGACACTGATGCTAACTATCAATAGCAATAAGAGGCTGTCTCAGACAGAATTAAGGCTCCTTCTTCTGCATGGCTGTCTGGTGCTTACTGATAAACATCTTGTGCACAGGATTGCAACAAATAAACCATTTCAAGTGTGCAAACTAGCCACTGTCATTCTTCCTATTGATACTTGCTCTGGGGTGAAGGCACTGGTAGTTATTTTCATACAGCTGATAACACATTAGATAAGGGTAGGGATAGATAATAGTACAAAGGCATAATGCTATAAAGTGCAGAAAGATCATTAATGAAATTCTCTCTGCTCCTGTAGAAACCCTGAGACCAAAAAGACAAAACTATTGACTTACGTTTAAACTACTTAAGCTACAGTTAAATTTGACTGTTTATTAACCTCTGATTTTTAGGTAATGTTAAAGATCTCCTGCCAAGCTATTTTATGCAAATGTTATTAATTTTTTGCTGCTCCTCTAGATTTGCAAGTTTAGTCTGGAAATAAAAGCTAACAGGCTGAATGCAGCTATGATACAGATGGGGAGGTGTTGGGCAGCATCGTGCACGCCTGTCATTTGACCTGAGCTATACACCACACCAGCAGTTGCTAATTTTGGAAGAACTGAGCCTCTTTAGCCTCCTTCCCTGCAGAAAATCAATTTCTCAACTGATCTATAGCTCTGTGGTGCATTCCTTGTTTTCAGCCTGAATAAGGATGAAGAATCAGGTTTTCACCCACCCACGTGAAATCACCATTAAAATACCCTGGCCCAGATCTACTTCAGGGTAAGTGCCATTATAACTCTGCCTAAGTCAGGTATCCAGTAGAGTTAACGCTAATTTGCATCAAATGAAGAGCTCACATACTAATCAGAGTTTAGTTTTCTTTTAATTTTGCTTTAACTGACTGGGATGGGGGAAATGTTTCAGGTGCTCTGCTGGAAAATCAACAGAGCCTTATTTCATATCCTCTCTCTGTGGAGCTCTAACTGTTTACAGGAGCAAACAATTTGGCTCTGAGACATCTCCAGCCTTATATGAAGTGGTGCTTTTTTGTTTAGGAGGCTGGTTTTCTGCAGGAAAATTTTGGTGATCTATTTTGAGTTTCAGACCATCCCAAACAAAATGCTTAAATAACATTGTTTTCTTTCCTAGTAATTTTTATGTTAAATCTAACAAAGGCTGATAGGTTTTATAGGATGAGATTATTCTGAAGATAGTTCTGATGTTGCTGAATTCTTAAATTAAGATGGTTGATGAGGAAATAAACCAGAGCCTCCAAGACGTCAGCAGGGACACCAGTTATGAATAACCCTAATAAAAATATTTGCATAAGATGACTCCCAAATAAATGTCCATGAACTTTGGCTTTGAAAGAAGTGAAATGAAATAAAATGTTAACTGGAACTTAATTTAAAGGGGGGAAAAGCTCCAACTTGTGGATTAATCACTTACTGATAGACATTTTCACTTGTTCTTGTCTCTGTACCATATCCTGCAATCAGACTTGCCCATCACAAAAGAGCTGTATGGGGGTGGAATAGTTAATGTGTGTACACTGCTCAGATTCACTGCTGTTATTAATTGTCCTCCAGTATAGAACATGTACATTTTACGTTAATACACTGATTGGCAAGACAGAGCATGCAGTTTCTAGCTAGGAAAGCTGGAATTTCAGAAATAGCTTGGCTCTTCACTTTGATTACTTTCTGGCTAGAGAGTTGGAGTCATTTTGTAAACATTACTGGTCATTCATGTACAGTGCATTGCATGAATCAGCTCAGGACAGTGAGACGGGTGCAAGTTCAAAAGTCCAGATGAAAATGACTGTTTCACTGTACACTGTATAATCTCTGTACAAAGTAAGAAGGTAAAGTGCCCTTTACCCAGGCAAAATTCCCACCCCCAAAAAAATTGTAGGGTTTCCTTAAGAAAGGTGAAAGGACAAGGGCCCTAACTATTTGCTGATGAGCAATCCAGCCCCTGCACCCCAACAGTCAGCTTTCAACAAATATTTATACAGCTCAGGGATACAGCTATAGCCTCAACATTTCAGCACAAATATTAGGCCACAACCTCAGCTAGTCTAAATTGACGTAGTCCTGGTGGCTTCAGTGGCATTACAGTGATTTACAATAGCTGAGGTTCTCGCTCCTTCTATTTTTTCCTCAGTGCCTCTGACAGAGTATGCTCTACATACTTCTTTCAGCTGAGAAGTGGATTATTTTTTACATTAAAATGAAATGAAAACCTAAGCTTTTCACCCTATTAATGTTTCTGCTTGATTTTAAGAGGGGTTCAGCAGAAAGAAAGATGTGTTACAAAGGTGACCGTGAGCTTTCTGTGGCATGGCTGTACTCAGCTGAGTTGGGGTGCTAAGGCAGAAAGCCATTCAAGAAAAGTAGTTGACTCTTTTGTGAAAAAAATATTGTGTGTACATATACATACACGTAAAATCTGGTTTTACTGCTCCCATTGAAGGACTCTATTGTATGTGTCAGTTTTAACAGCAGTTATGCAGAGATATAAGGACACAGTTGTGTATTATAATATTCGTTTCTCAGTGTCACTAAGCCAAATTTCTTTAAAAAGTCTTTGTTTTTCCCCCCATTAGACAGGAAACATTAGTAAAGCAATTTTTTTTTATCCCAATGGTAAGTGACTTGAAGCTGGAGACAGAGAAATGGATTACATTACATATTTTCTACACAAACATAGGGATTAATTTAAATGATTCCCCTAAATCAAAATAACTAGACTTTTTGGCAGCCTTTGAAGTTTAATGAATGTTTATTCTTGCCATCAAGTGTAGGTTTTGGGACACCCTGCAGGACCACTAAAACAAGATGATCTAAAGCTATTTATATAAAATAAGCCAAAGCCAAGATGTTTGTATTGAAGTTATGAAGGAAATGCAAGTATTTAAAAGTAGCTAGTATTTTGTTTAACAGATTCTAAGTAAAAGTTGCAGAGCTGTTCCCACTGCTCTGTCAGTGTCTATAGTTTAGCACCTACATATTCACTACAGTTCTGATGCTTTCAAAAGGAGACTCAACACAGACAGGTTTCTTCTGTAGCTTTCTGCGCTCTCTTAGGTCTGGTTTCCACTCTTTTAGGGACACAAGCAAGCTGGCTTTGCTCTTATCCTTCAGAAGACACTTGGAATTCCTTTCAAATGTCTCTTATCAAAGTTGACAAGAAGTACCTATTACTTACAGACATTTCAATGCAGGTTTTCTGTAGAAGAAAATTAAATCAGGTCATGAGATGTAATAAACCAGACATAGGATTTCCAAATACATTTTATTTCTTTCATGGTTAATACTTTTTGAAGTGAGCTGCTGAATTGCTGCATAAATGTAAAACCTGGTTTGCCTCTGATGACTGTGATTGACTAAACCAGTAGGTAATATTCTTGGAGGTATTTACCTTCTGATAGTTCAGACACACAGACGTTCTCTGAATTTTTTATTTTTTTTTTTTCTTCTGGAGGGACATTTTTACATATACAACCCCCCCCCTTGAAAACTAGATATTTTTTATATCTAAAATTCACAGCATGTCTTGCTGTTAAATTGCCACCTTAGAGGCCTTTTTTAAATTTCATTGAAAATGCATATTAAATCAAAGTGATAGACACATGTAATGTAAAATGTCTGTCAACAATTAGAATCCCATTTGGAAGTTTGTAAAGCATAACAATTTGAAATGAATTTAAATTGAGAAGGAAAGTTTTTAGATTGAGAAGGAAAGTTTTAGCCTGCAGTATTGCAGTTTTGTACAGAACAAATCCAGATTTCCCTTTTTTTTGTTTTTTGCTCTTTTCTGAGTGAAAAAGAAATAGAAGAGCCAGAGTTTCTCATGCAGTTAGTTCACCATCATGTGTCAGTCAAGCAGTTTCAGTCTTTCCACAATAAAGTCCAAATTATATTGATTATTTGATTTGGAGATATATATAATAAAGCAGTAAATATGCAAGTAATATGTAAAATTGTGTTACCCTGTCATGGAATCATAGAGTAGCTGGGGATGGAAGGGACCTTGAAAGATCCCCTGGTCGAACCTTTCATTTAATAGGCACCTGGCATGCTTTGCAGTGGAGCTGCTTGGTAACTGTGTGCTGTGTATTGAAAAGTGCAACTGTTCTTGTTGGGACAGACTATGCAGTCACATCTGTGTGGGTTGAAAAAAATGCTTAAAGGGAAACTTTACAAATTTCCTTTGTATTCTCCCAAGATGATGACGAGTGTTTCACACACACACAGCTCCTGGACATCCTGAAGTCATAGGATCTGCAGGCAAACAGGGACCACTGGAGAACTGACGGCAAGTGCCTGCAAGGCAGTTTTGGCCCTGATCTCTGGCATGTGGGTCTACCACTTGCCTACCTAGATAGGGAGAAGGATTGGCAGTCAAAGGGCTGTCTAGTGTAGAAAGAGCCTTATATGCTGTAGAAAGTAGTATCTCACCTGTACCCATTCCTCAACACCTCCAGCATGGACTCTGCAGTTCAGAATAAGAAATCATTCAAAGGAGGGAACTGATCTCTCTTCCAGCCTAGAAAAGGGTGCACCACCCAGGTAAAAAGGGCTCTTCATATACCAGTTGGAAAGGGCCTGTGCTGCCTTACAGATACCTAGGTAAATTTGGTCACATGCCTGAGTTACAAAGCTTGGGTTGATACCTGGCTTTCTCCAAAGTCTTGGGCTGAGCAAAATCTGGGGTTAGATTTGGGTTTGTGGCTAATATTTATTGAATAGGGTGTAAACATCTACAATATGATTTTTCATAAATTAATTTCAAATTTGATAGCATGTATTTACTTTTAGCTTTATAGCACGTGTGTTTCCAAGCAGTACTCCATAATGCCATCTTTCTGCACTGGAATTAGCATGATCTTATAGCTATATGCCAATGCTTTGAGCATAGAACATTGCATTCTCTGGAGTGATACATAGCTCCTTTAACCAGATACACTTCCAGTACTGATATACTTGTGTATAATTCTTCCAGATTAAATTCTGGCTGTTTCTAGACATTCCAGTTATCACTTTGATTGATTTTATGAGAATGACAATAAGAAAGGAGAATAATAAGAAATGCAAAGCATATTCTACAGTTCATTTCTGAAAGGAGAGTCAGTCCCATGAGAACTTTCTGTAGTGTGCCACGGGTTACAATTATTGCAAAAATAATTGTGTGCTACCAAAAAATGGATGCAAATTACCAGTGACAGTTGTTGTCTTTTGTCATTTAGTATCTATATTGTCTTTGAGTAATCCCCTTGAAGAGCCGAGATTACCTGTGATTAGCAGATTTGAACAGGTGGTTTAAGGAGCTGTACTCCTAAAATGTCATGGTTGTTTTGCTTAGAGAAGCCGTGAGTGCTTTCCCAGTCACCGGCAAGCAATTCCTGCAGGCTTCCCTGAATATGGCAACCAGCAGCGGTTACAGGATTTCGTTGCTCTAGGCAAAACATTAAACGTAGGCCCCTCATAAGGCACAGTCACCAGCACAGGAAAGTGTTACTAAACATTTTGCAGCCCTAGGCAGCTGCACGCTCTGCGTGGCTGGCGGTGGCAGCGCTGGCCCTGAATGCAGATTTACCCATCTCTCCCCCATTAGGCTCACGTCTGTCTCACTTTTTACCTTTGTGCTGAGTTTACCTAATTGCTTCTGCTCGGTGTGACTCCCATCGCTGAACACGGGCAGGTCTTGTCCTACTTTAGAGCAATCCATTACCAGTGGGGCAAAGGAGCGGCAGGTCTGGCAGCCCTTGGAGAGCAGCACTGGCTGAGATTGAATTTTGCCATTAGAAAATTCTAGGAGTGAAACAAAGAGTAAGTGAATGATACTGCTTGAACA
Organism: Zapornia atra; assembly: GCA_013400835.1. Classification (NCBI taxonomy): domain Eukaryota; kingdom Metazoa; phylum Chordata; class Aves; order Gruiformes; family Rallidae; genus Zapornia; species Zapornia atra. The sequence continues at coordinate 118,400 of VZTU01009052.1, forward strand.
GAGTGAGTGCAGCAATGTTATTGTGTTGTGAGATTACATGTACAGTGTTAGAGAGGACAGTACTGCAGGGGGAGGAGGGAACGAACCATATTTATCCTTTGTTTAATTCCACTTAATTCAGTACATTTATAATGCATTTGGCTCTACGTTTTCATGAAACTGTTGTTCCTACATATTACAGTTTTGCCTGTTTTTCAGTGCAGTGTAAAAATAGAAGCTGCTTCAACTGCAGAAGAAGCCAGGTTGAGTAAGCTTCAGAGATAGAGCAAGTGACTTCAAGCCTTAAAATGTATGGGAGCACAAAGGTATGCAACTGTCAACTAAACATGTTGGCACAAGGCATCTTACTAAGAAATGCATTATTTACATGCTAATCATTGTCACTGGTGCCGTCTCTAGATCTTTTTTGTATGTAACAGTTGTTTACTCTCATGTGAAGTTAGTAATGGGCCTGATCTGGCACACTCACACAAGTACAGCTCCTCTCAGAAATCAGTTTGTATAGACTGGGGGCTTAGACGCATGTTTTATTTGCAAACAGCTGGAACAGCTTAAGAAGTTACCGTACCACGCACTGTTGCCCCACGAGGAGATTTCCATCCCTCGCTGGCGAAGGATGTCATGCGAACATTTTCGCTAATGCTAGTGCAACACAGGCTGGGGCAGCCCACCCCGCCGACTGCCCCAGCCCAGCTGGTGGGGCTGTGTCTTCCAGGCATGAGGCAGTGACAGGCAGTGGCCAGCAACAGCCTATTCTATCATCACAGTTAGCCTGGCCTCATAATTTGCTGGTGTGCAGTTCTAGACTGAAACACTGCCCATGCTGCCGTGTCAGTGCTTTGCTTCCTGCACAAGGATGAATAATGTGTTTAGGATTGGGCTTTTGCATACTTCTGAGGACAAGAAAAGTAGCTTTTTGTGGTCTCAGAAGTGAGTGCATGATGTATCCTGCAGTGTTACAAATGGTTGCTGAACACGTAGTGGTGTTTGATGTAAATTCTCCCTAAATTTATTATGTTGTCTTATATTCAAGTATGATTCTCCCCCTTTCCCTCTGCCTGTTGCAGTATGTGCGTGATGTAAAGATGGTTGAATTGCTGAATCAGAACAGCCTGCGGCTATATTTGTCTTTGCACCTCAGATTTTGTACGAAGTGCCTTTAGTATGATGTAAAACTTAGGCTTTCAGTTCTTATTTGGGCAGTGTTCTGGGGTGTCAGTGGCTAGGAACAAGCTGATGAGCTTAATGACTGTCCTGAGGAGACTCAGCAAGACTGCAGAAACCTGAATACAACGTGCAAATAAACGTGTTCTGCAATCCTGGACTCTCCATTTGTGGTGTGAAGGAGGACTGTAACACTGATTATCTAACTCCGGGTGAGATTGAAGAAATAGTTTGTACAGCCAGGCTGAAAGACCAAGCTAACCATATAAAGCATGTAAAGACTGGAAACATTTTTTCTAAACCCAGATCTGGTTTCTGGATTTGTGAGAAAGGGGCCTTTTAAAGTCTCTACTTGAGGACTGCTCTTGTGATTTGAGCTTCTCTTAGGGAAGGAATGGAAATTGTGAGTTTCATCTTCTAGGTGGCAACTGTATGATCTTGGGTTTATGGAGCAGTAGTTTTCATTACTATCTCTGGGTCACTGATGTAGTATCTGCTGGTAGTTCAGTAAAAGCTGGCTGGCAGCTCAGTGCTCAATCAAGCCTTCCCCCTCTTCCCTGCTGCAGAATTATTCTAAGAAATCAGAACTTCCTGGAGTTACCATTGCAGGTAGGAGATGGCTGTTGTTGCCAGCTGAACAGTAAATGGTTGTGAACAGAAAGCAAACCGCAGAAATGCGGCCGGGGGATGTGATTGCTCCCTGAGGAAACGGGCTCCCCGCGAGATGCAGACAACGCGTGTGCCAGTCTGCCAGAAGCACAGTCACGCTCCGAGGGATCGCTTCTGCACGCTGCCATGGCAGACCAGTTCTCTTAACAGCCTGGCCCAAACAGGGGCCAAAAGGTGGGTGGTGAGAACTCTACTTCGCTCAGGCAAGGAAAGCAGAACGTTATTCATGAGGCATTTACTTTATTGCAAGGCGAGCTGCCGAGCCAGCTTCTCGTGTTGATGCAAACAGTAGGACAATTTTCACGTTGTAAACACCGTGCATTAATCAGGGCACCTCAATATTCTGCAAACAAAACCTATGTGCTTACAAATACTTCTACAGTGTTTGAATCAAAAATATGTCATGAAAACAAAAGGGTTTGTCAGGTTCATTTCATCAGTCAAGAAATGTAGGACTCCACAGGCACCCTTCCCCTGAGGTTTGAGACATATTTATCCCATAATCACTGTATATTCTCCAGATTATAAAGGAAAGCTTTAAATGCATATACAAATACACTTTCTGTACATCTGATTTGATAGCAAAAATCTTTTTGCAACAACAACAGGTCTTACTTTGTTAGATTCTTACCTTGTAGAAAATCATCTGCAGGTTCTATTAAACAGACAATTGCCATGTGAAATTTTGGCCTTGTCTTTGTATTTTGACAGACTACAGAATTTTTGTGTAGTTTTGTTTCAAAAGTAAGCAAATCCTAAGGGAACACTTTTTTTTCCTTACAAATCCTGGAAAGTAGAACCTACTCCTTCATTTGCTTTTCAATAGCTCCAACCTCCATATTTTATACTATTTTAAATAGTGCTTTGATAAAGAAATGATAGCTATGACAATTTTTTTTAAATCGACACTAAGACTCTTGTGAATAGATACCTGGGTGCACAGCAATTGTGACTGTGAAGTTTTCCTACTGTATAAAGTCATTTTTCTTAAAGCCAGGTGTTTAGAGGAAATCTTGACTGATAGCAAGTTATATCTTATCATGAGATATGAGATGTATTTTTTCATTACTCTTCTTTTGACATATAAATATTTCGGTCCTTTTTGTGTGTGTGCTCATGCAGAGTTATTCCTGTGATGAGAGTCTTTGGAAGATGTCTTTGCAGCCCAGAATGGGTTTAAAATTCTGTGTCAAAGGTTGGAGTAAGCTGTGTCACTTGATTTCTAAACTTATGTTTTCCTGGCGCATGGTGGCTTTATATGGCTGTGATACACTAGGATATTAAAAAACCCAAACAACCCAACCCTAAGCTGGGATGTAAAGGCATGTGGCTTGCAGAGAAAACTTCCCCTGTGGCATCAAATAAAATTCTTGGTTCTCTATAGAACTAATAGACTCATTCTGTCTATACAGGATGACCACTTGTGTAACAAATCGGTGGGAAAGATTTCTGACCTACGTGAAATACTAATTTAATTCATTAACCTAAAGAAAGGTAGACAGAGGATAAAGTGATACCTTGGGAAATCCAGAAATCCTGAAATCCAGAAATTCTCTCAAGTGTATGGTATTTAATTTTAAAAAGCTTATTTTTTAACATGGGAAATAAGACATTCTGCCATTAAAAAAATAATATATCAAATAGAGGAAATAACGATAGGGTTTAAGATGGGAGAGTATTTGTAATTACCAGCACTCTGTAGGTTCTCTGTTGAGTCGTGTAAAAAGTGCATGAAAGTCCTTTGCAGTGCTGCATATTTATCTTTCTGCTTGGTCTGTTCTGCCTTGTGGGCTGCACATACAGAATAGTTGCCTGTACACTGATGCAGGATATTGGTGGTATTTTTTTTATTCCTCGGTTTTTAACTCTCTTGCTTGAGAAAGAGGATTTTTCCATCCAGCTTGTTTACTTGATGATTTATGTCGAAATTGACAGAGTCCTTCGGAGGCATTCGTGTTAAATTTGAAACAAACATATTTAATGCTCACGTTGTAATAAAACAGCTAAAAGAGCAGATTAAAAAGATATGCACAGAGGGGTCTGATTGATTGAGGGATTGATTTTACTACTTTTCCCGTAGGTGGGTAGTGATGGCTGTAAATCTCTTGATAATCATTTCAGGAGCACCTTCATCAATAAACGCAGAAGGGACTGGTGGGTGTAAAAATTTGCCAGCCATCAGGTCAAACAAAAGGCAGCAAATGTGTAAAGAAAGAATTGAATTAAATAATCCCACCTTGGCCGGTTATGGCATTAGTCATGTTCATTTTTATCTCGGGGGCGGGGGAGTTCCCCATCGCTGCGACTCTCTGGGATTTGGGGGAGCGAGGGGGAGGCTCTTTCCCTCTGCTTTGGTTTTTTTTTTTTTTTTTGCTTTGGCTCAACCCGTCTTGCGCACGATTCAATTATGCGGCTAAAAGCTTGTGTTTGTGAGCAATGATCAATTATTAGTTGTCAGTGATAATGGAGAAGGATTCAATTCTGGTCCCACCCCCCCCCCACTTTTTTTCCCCCTCCTGGGGAATTATGATTAAAAAAAAAATTTAAAAAAAAAAAAAAAAAACCAAACAAAAAACAGGCGCAGGGCGGGGGGTGGTGGGGGCTGAGAGCATGTGCACAGAAATAGTCACACCTCAACCCACACAGCCACAGGACTTGCAGTGTCCCCACCGAGCCGCGGCACCCGGGCTGTTCAGAACACCCCTCGCAGGTACCTGGTGCTCGCTGCCCGGGTAGCTGCGCCCCAGGACCGTCTCAAAAGTTTTATTATACATCGGAGCCCGAAGCCAAGTTCCCAGCTGACTGCAGCATCTGGGAGCCCCTAATTACACACATTTCTAAAATATATGTAACCTGTGTTAGCTGAAAAACGGCTCACTGCGAGGTCAGCTGTAGCGACGTGTAAAACTCTGGTGCAGTGTATCTTTTTTCAGTTTAAATTTAAAAAAAAAACCCAAACCCACAACATAGAAGAAGAGAGAGGGGAGAAAAAAATAACAACTGCCCTGCTATCTGAAAAACGGCTATTTTGGAGAATGAGAGCGTGTACGGCTCGGTTATACGGGCACAGCGTATCCCTGCGAGCGGTTTAACTGCTGCGCGGAGGCAGCGCGGAGCCGCGGCGGTGCCGCAGGTTGGGCTGACCCGCCGGCTGCCTCCGCGCACAGTCCGCCCCCCGAGCTGCTCCGGGGTGGAAATTTGCAGAAAATATGAAATCAATTGGATTTTCCCCCCAGATCGTTATTAACGATGTATTAGAAGTACGTGGGGATTGTGTAGCTTTTAACCCCTGCGTGTTAAGGGTGTTGTGTCTGATCGCAAACCTTAATAACAGTAATCCAGTCTAGTGCGTTGCATCTCATTGAAATCGTCTCTCAGCAGAATGAACTGCAAATTATCCCCTGTTTACCATCTCCCTTCAGTGCTCATCTCAATGAACTGGAGATCGATCCCCACCACGGGTGTCTTCCAGCCAGGCTGATTTGCATTGCAGCACATTGGAAAGCCTCCCACCTCCAGTAAAAAGAATAANAATAAATAATCAAGCGGTCCTAGATGAAATACCAGGCGCCGCTTTATACACTAGCGAGGGAGAAGAGAAACGAAAAGAAAAAAGTTATAAAACTTAATTTCTCCAGATGAATTTATTTTTCTTCAAACCACTCTTTTTCTTCTTGTTGTAGCTTTTTAGTTCCCAGTCCACGGCCGCCTTTTTCCAGCCACGAAGCAAAGGTACTGCACATCTGGGGAGATTTGTCTTAAGCTTAATCGACAAATGTATAATGAAATTGTAAACGCGAATAATTTTGGGAGAGCGGCTAGATTAGAAACCGTGGGAAGCTAATGAAGTGATTGATACAGTTAGAAATACAGACACAGATGTGTAAATAGATCCGCGTGGGTATTTTGTGTGCATCTGCGTATGGCTCGCTGTAAGTAACGTGTGCGTTTCTATACGTTCAGGTTCGGTGTCTTTCCCCCTGTCTCAGGGTAAGGAGGGTGACAGCCTGCGCTGAGTGTATCCATCTCTGCCGAACCATCTCTTTAAATATTCAGTGAAAAATAATGTCATGTGAAGTACCACCTATAGCAACATTATTATCTTCATTCTTCAACATCATCCCCGCTGATAGCTTCGTTTGTCTTTTTCTCAAAATCTACTGTACCCAATGCAGCGGGGGAGGGAGGGGGCTCGCCCTGTGCAGAAATGAAAAGAAGCGTCAGTGACCACTTTGCAACGCTGACTAAATACTGGAGTGGCACCTGGGAGGCTTTTTCGGTTCGTATGCGTTTGTTTGTTTGTGTTTGGCGGCTGCTGGTTTTCTTCACCCTTCTTGCTAAACATTTTACAGCCTCTTTCGTTTAATAATGAGAAGAAAACGCGAGTGAGCCGGTTCCTCGAATGGGAAGATTTCTCCCTCTCTCCCTTCTCCTCTCGCTCGCTCTCTAGGTTTTACCGGCTCATTTGAAATTGAAATGAGTTGTATCTGATCAGCCTCTTGCTTTTACAGAGAGTTTGTTAATATTAATACGGGGAAAAAAAAAGGAGTAGCTTCTATAGCGGAGTAAATAATCCAGCGGGGGGAGTGGGAGGAGAGAGCACTAGATGGGTCAGGGTGGAGGAAAAGAAACCGCCTGCGCTCCCGCTTCTCCCGGCTCAGCTTATTTTGCAGAGTAACTTTGCCTGCGCGGACCAGAGCTACACGCGCGGACCAGAGCGGGTGCGGAGAGCAGGGAGCGTCGTGAGCGCAGGGGAAACACACGCCATTCATACGCGGTGCGTGTGTATCTTTTGATATACGAGATACTAAAAATAGCATTGTCTAGGGCCTCTTTGCAGCGACACTATTTATTGCAGGATCGCGAAACTTGTTTGTAAGAGGTTCCTCCTCTGGAAGCAGCACCCGGGCGTAGAAGTTTGGCGCGTGATGTCGATAACACGGCAGGAGTACAGTGCCCGCACGGTCCCGGTGCGATGAATATTCAGGAGCAGGCACAAGCAGCGGCTCAGGGGAGCGCACGGGCACTCGGGCGCCGGACCGGGTCGGCTCTGCCCGCCGGAGTCCCGGCCCCTCCGCTCCCGGCCCGCGGCGCAGCCCAGCGCCAACTCGGCGGAGTTTGTGCGGCCCGCGCGGAGCCTTTGCTGCAGCTCCGCCTGCGCGCACGCCC
>VZTU01009053.1:265-12470 GCA_013400835.1 Zapornia atra
TCCTGTACACAAGGATGACTCCCTGGAGAGGTCTGAAAAATTATTCCATTTGCTTTTGCTGAAGTTCGCTCTACCAATTGAATGACTGACGCAAACTCAACACTCCTCCACTTGCCAACTTCATCAGAAAGCTGAGGAGTCACAGGAGCAAGGAAGGCAATACAACGCTGCCACTGTATTTCAGTCATGCATTTTTGGGAAGTGCTAAGCATGGCTTGACAGCATACCTTCTAGCATCAGTTCTGCTACAGCAGGTACACTCCATCTTTAGAGCCTGCTATCACAGTGTCAAAAGCCTGCTGTTTGTAAAGCCTCAAAAACAGATGCTCCACTTGGGAGTTAATAATCGGATTTAATCAATACAGTGATGGAAATTTTGTGGTCCTGCCACCTAATGTCTTTCTACCTCTCTAACAAACTCACAAGCCAGAAGGCACTCAGCTGAATAAACACAATAGGCACCATGTCACTATTCTGATAGGCAATCATACACAAATTATGTTTTAGCAAGTTAGAATCTACAAGGCAAGCCTGAGGCTTGTTCTCTTATATTCACAACTCAGGACATGAATGCACCAACTGTCGAATCTCAGCCCCACATCAGTAACAGACAAGTGTGTAAAGCAAAAGTGGATTATAGGTCTTTTTATAGTGGTAAAGAAAAAAATGTCAAGAAACAATTCTAAATTAAACGATCAACATACAACAACCTAATTAACCATTCTTCCAGAGTCACTCATTATACAAAATTAACATCACTATGCACCACTGAACAAACATCCAGGAATCAACGTGGGGCAGGGGGAGTAATTCAGGCTACAAATTTGCACCAACTTGCACATATTTTGGGGTATTTCTGAAATTTGTTTTAAACACTTGGTTGTAGTTAAGAGTTTGAATGAATACTAAGCAAAAAATATTCTTAAAGTGTCTTACTCTCACAGACTCTCAGGCAACCTATTTTACTAAAAATACAGCAGGGTATAGGCACATTGTTAGTACAAAATAAAACACATTTTGCAGACCCCACCATTGTATACATGTCTTCATAATACTGAAGTTTCACTACAGAGCCACCTGTTCCTTGGACTCCCTTTTATTAATATAGCTTTTTCTTATGGACAGTTAGACAAATCCTCACAGATTAATTTCTTCTGGGCTTACTCCAAATTGTGCATCAATCAAAAATGCTGGCATTTTACTATCTTTTGATAGCGTTTTTCTTGTTGTTTTCACTTAGCTTTGGAAAGGAGGGAGTCCAGTACTGATTTTAACGGTGTATCATTTGAACAGTGTAAATACCTAAGTTGCAAGTCAGGTGCTAATTTTAACATTGTAAATACCTCTCCCACTGGATTGAGATGTCCAACAGTTTCTTTTTGCTCTTGGCTTTAATAGTAAAATGTGTCTCCTTACAGTAGCAGGACTTGTGCTCTGAACCTATTTTTTGTTTATTTTGTCATTGGCTTGAAGAGCAAAACCAAAACTTTGTTTTATTCAGCCATCACGTTAGACCTTTCACACATGTTTTAAACACTGCCACCCTTCAGTGCAAAGAAATACTTTAAAAATAAGACTTGTCAAAATCAAAAAAGTGAGAGCAGCAAAGACACCTGATACTGCTCATTGCTGGTAAGCCTGGGCACCGCAGCCTAAAGGCTCAGCACGCTGGGTCAAGTATTGCAGAAGTACTGACACACTCAGTGCTCAACTTCAGAAAAATACAGCACAGCAGAGAAGGTAGAAAAGATGCAGGTAATATAAATGGAAAGCATTAATAAATCTCTTAAAATCTCTTCCTTTTAATACAGATGGGACAATTTAAACTGCACATTTATATATGCACATGTTATTGTGAGAGATTACTTTCTTTAAGCACATATTCAGAAACACCTGAGCTGAACCCACTTAGCCAAACACTGATCTGTAGATCAAATATTACTGATATTACAGTTCCACATTATGATCTTGGAAAACCCAACAATGTAAAAGATGATTTAACTTTCAGAAGGCAAACGTGCAAGAAAAAAAAGGCATGATAAAGCTGAAAGACCATTAACAGATTTCCAGCAACAAATTACACAAGTTTTTACTATGGGTCAAACTCTTCTTCATATATTCTTCTAATTAACATCACTGTTTGTACAAATCTCAGTTATATTTCCTCCCCATGGATTTGCTGTGTGAAAAGGACACACACAAACCATTCATACTCATAAGTTGCCTTATTTTAAAGGAAGAAATAATGAGTCTGCTTATTTGTCCTCCTCTAAACCAGTCCAGAACTATTCTAGCTGTACAGATGTTAGAACTTAAAAGGTTTTTTTTTCCCCCATATCAACTTAATTGTGGAATATCTCCCATCAAACCCACAGGGGTCTGTTGAATATCTGAAGTTTGTGAGTATTCTCAAACAAAAGCAAGCAGTCATTTTGCAGCTTTTGCTTTCTGGTGTTCTCTGGCACACAGCTGCTCTCCAACAGACCGGCAGTATTTCCTGTCAGGAAGTGTCAACTGGACTCACTACAGTCTTTAGAAAACAAACACAGTACCTGACACCCTGCTTGCTAGCTTTTATTGAGACTATCTACATTTTACAAGTTCAGCCTCAGGTTTGGATTCTGTCCTTTTACATTTCTCATTGACCTTGAGCTGTGGGCTCCTGCAGACAACTAGTTCTGCAGTGAGCAATCCGAAACCTTCCACAGAGAACTGCTGGGTACAGTGAGATTCTCCATCAGCAGCTGGCTGGAATAAAAGCACAACCATCTATGCTCTGCATGGTATGTTTTGGCAAATAAGAGTATGGATGTGCAACTTCATTTTTATTAAAGAAAACATTAATTTGGGGATGAAAAAGGAAGCAGTCACTAATTGTATGCTGCACACAAATGACTTTGCACACAGAATGATATTCTATTTCAACACTAGAAAGAAGTTGGCCTTTACTAATGAAGTAGTTAAATCTATTTCTGATGTTTGAGAATTTTATATTTAGTTTTCATTTGGTCTGTTGGATGACTAGGAATGATAAAACACTATTGTCTGTGTACATGGGAAACAAGAACAGATTTACTGAACCTGACACGTTACTAAAGCTCCAATAGACTAAGTGCAGCCTTAAAGACACGCAAAAAGAACCCCTCAACCTTTCTCAATTTCAAAGCTCTTCAAGCAAACATTTATTTTAGATGACATCAAAATAACTGGATTGAGTTCTGAACTGGTGCACCATGCATAGCAGTTAAAGAACTTCTATTAATACAATAATGAAAGTCATCCTTAGTATTTTATTAAAGAAAAAAAGGGAGAGTTACATAAAAAAGCCTAGGAAGACATAAAAACATACACAAACCATAACTGCATACCTAAGATATGAAACAGATCCCATTGTACTTCTCAATTTCCAACCTGGCAGGCTGAAGTTACTTATGTCCCAAGACATAATTCAGCACTACTAGAACCACACATAATAGGCATGTCACTCTATTTGCAAAGCTTTTAAAAACAGAGGCCTTAAAGAAGCATAAAAAAAGGTTGATAACTCAGCTTCCTAGTGACTACATTAGAAGATGCTTTTTTAATAAAACATGCAAAAGATACACACCTTCTCCTTCACCCATTTCAGCACGATCTGGCTTTGTTTCTTTGTGCTGTCCTTCTGCCACTTTCACTGCCACTGCTCTGCAAATAGCTCCAAGCTTCCGATCCAGAGAGCGGACTCCTGCCTCTCTAGTGTATCTAGTGTAGAGACAACTGTTTTACTGATGGATACTCTTTGTAAGAGATATTTATTTTGAATGTAAACAGACTTTCTTTTTAAAAATACCTCCAAATAAAATGAGATGTGGAAGGCAGTAAGACCTTAGACTGCTCTAATAAATGGGAAAAAACATCATGTGCTTTTATCAAAACAATTGTGGTTTGCTGATAACATTTTAACAGAAGACAAGCTACTGAGTGGGAAGGAGACATGACTAATGCTTGGTGTCAAAACTTAGTGAAATGCAATAATGATCCAACAGCACTGGGCTATTCTCAGATGCATAAAAATTAAAAGAACTATTTTAAAACTCAAAATATAGTTCACTGAAAGTTGAGGAACTGACTGTTAAAAGAGTATTTTCTTTTAGTCTACAAATGAAAAACAAACACTAGACACTCACTAAATACCAAAATGCTGTTCCTGGTTAGAAAATACTTCCACTCAATGAATACTGATACACTTTTTCCATTGGAAACAAACTGTTGTCAAGTCCAAACGATGTTATGATCAATATCTCTGCTCTCATGTCCAACTGAAAAGTAACTGTAATTAATACTAGCTTATTAAAAAAAACCCACATTTTAATTTTTTTTACCTTATTCTAATTTTTAGACAAATGTGGCACATCAAGACACAGAAAACAAAATGGTAATTTTTTTCTAGGACAATGACAGAAATAAAACTTCATTCTTTAAAGTATAGGTTGTCTGCTGCCAAGACCATGGCTTTACACACTGAACACTGCAGCGATACTAGCTTCAAGTGTTTCCGTTTATTCATAGTGCCTTGCCAATTGTGTCAACACAACTGACAGCGAGCCACAGTCTCAGAACCAGATCAAAGAATTCTCCAGAGAAGGAAAAATTATTTGATTTAGCCAGTAGAGCCAGCCAGAACTCAGGAAAGAGAAACCCTATATATTACCAACTGCTGAACTTCTGAAATATTAAGGACAATAGATCTTAAGAAATGTTTTGTGTTACCACTTTATAAATGATTTACTAGTTACCAGAAAGGGAAGTTATTTAAACTTAAAGCAATGAATAACAGATATACCTGGTAATTATGTCCAAAGTGGTTACTTGTGGAATCTGTATTTGCTGTGGAGTCAGGCCGTGTTGCTCAAGCTGTTTAGGAATCAGGTGTCTATGTGCAATTTCAATTTTTTCTTCTTGTGTATATCCTTCAAAAGAAAATGCATATATTTACTTATCTTTTGCTTACTCGACACAATACAATCAAATCTGTTACCATTTAGAACCATACCTGATTGAATTTAACAAAAAAATCCCCAGCTATTATTTAAAAGTTGGTATGATACTTTGTGGTTATTCATAACTTCATGTGAACAAGAATAGAATTTTAATGTTTCAAAGATCCTTTTCTTCACTGGAATATTAAAAAGATGTCTTAGCCAACAGCCAAGTAGAACACAAACACACCAGTGAAAATATTGTTGCAGAATGTATCAGTGTATCTCCATATACCCGGAACTGAATTTTCCTAAGCGCAACACTACATTTCTCTTTGGCCATTCTGTCTAGATTCCTGGCAGGCTTACTTTAAGGAACTGCTTTTCATTTCAGGAAAAAACACCCCAACATGGTTTAAGGACTTGCACTGTAATGAAAACCCTGTAGTGTTACCTGGAACTTGAATAATTTCCATTCTGTCCAGGAGAGCAGGTGGGATAGTAGCCGTAGTATTGGCTGTAGCTATAAACAGGACTTGAGACAGATCAAAGGCTACGTTTAAGTAGTGATCGGTGAAGCTGTGATTTTGTTCTGGATCCAAGACCTTAACAACACAAAATTGAGGCTCAATTAGAAGTAAATAACATTTGCACATTTTTATTATGTCAAATTTAACTTTACATTCATAAAATACATTATGAATACTACTAAAGCCTGACCCTCAATATCCTGCCTCACTCTGATTACTCTGTAAATACAATCTACACCACATGCAAAAAAAAGCCACTTCCCCATTAGTTCTTTTTACCCTTTTCTAAAGGTGGCTGCAGCACCAAATACCTCTTGTAATCTAACTCCATGACCTTTCACAGATGGTAGAGTAGCCTTTCAAGGTCTCTCAGCACCCTTGGAAAAGCAGCCCATGTGGTCCCATGCACTGGTACGAGTAGAATTCTCTCAAGTAAGCTCTGACTCCAAACTTCATCTCTGCTTGAAGCTCTTCTTTCTCTAAGCACACCAACCTGAGAGCTCTCACTGTGAAGAGCAAGGGGAAGAATGTGGAATATCTTGGCCTTACCTCCTGTCACTAAATCACCCTCTCCACTCATTCAATTCTGTCCACCCTTTTACTACTCACATAGTAATAGAAGCTCTTCTTATTGCTCATGACATTCCATGCAAGTCTTGAGTCCAGCTGAGCTCTGACTTTCCTAACACAATCTTTGAATTTTTCTTTTTTCCCCAAATGTTGTGATTAAAAAAATGGAGACAAAATTAAACAAGCACTGAAGATTAACAACACATAGTCTGACCAATGACAAAAATGTACCGCACAATTAGAACTATGGCCTAAATAACACTGCTGTCTTCCTGTTGCTTTTAGTACTACTTATGTGCACTAATGCAACACTTGTTTATATTTAAGCTATTTGCATTGGGTGATAAATATTCTACATAAGTGCATTGTGAGTGTATTAAGGTGCTGTCTTGTAGGATTTTTAATAATGCCAAAAACTGGAAGGTCACTTTGTATAGCTGGCTTCTATATCACCGTCAATGAACCACCCTCATTCCACCCCTCCTTAAAGCACTGCCTCACTTTGCCTTCCTAAATGATGAATTATCACTGTTACACCGACACAAATAATTCTCATGTTACAAATAACGGGACCTATGCATCTCTTGAGAAACAGCACACTGCTGGCAGAATAACTTCTCTGCCTATACCCAAATGAATGCACCCCTTGTCTGAGCAACTTGAGTTATATCCAAGAACAGTGTTGATAACTCTAAAAAAACTGAATTGAAGCACTTCATAGCTAGTTGTGACAGAAGCAATTCTGAATTTTCATTGCTCTTGAATTCTGTTCAGTCTTTGAAAAGTTAAAAATTCTTAGAAATGTTTTATGATCACAACAAAATAGCAGGATACCTTTTTTACAGAATGCCAGAAGCACCATTTTTTAAAAAAAGGAACAATTTCTGACTTTATTATAATGTCCCAAGCTGCCCCCGACCTTCACTTCCCTAACAAGACCATCATTGTTGGTTCAAACAAGATAGAGTAACTGTCTCCCTCTTGTCAGCTCCTCCACCATCTGTAAGAGAAAGTTTTCTCCCACACGTTGCAGAAACCCTCTGGACCCGCCCGCGACTGGCCCTGTTGCTTACTCAACACACGCCTGCGTAACTGAAGTTCCCCATAAGAACCAGCGCCTGGGATCGCGAGGCGACTTCTAGCTGCCTGTAGAAGACATCATTAACTTTCTCCTCCTGATCAGGGGGCCAGTAGTACACACCTACAAGTGTCACCCACACTAGCCTGCTCCTTGATTCTCACCCACAAGCTCTCAACTAGTACATCATCCTCCCCCAGGTGGAGTTCAATACATTCTAGCTGCTCTCACATAAAAAGCAACCCCTCCACCTCACCTCCCTAGCCTGTCTTTCCTAAAAAGCACATAGCCATCCATGACAGCATTCCAGTCATCCAAGCTGTCTTACCACATCTCCGTGATCTATTAGCTGAAGCATTTGCTATTACTTCCACAGATGTTGAAAAACAATGTATTCTGATAGACCAAATTAGCTTTTTATGAATTTATCTGCATGTGTGTATATCCCTTCCTCCTTCTAGTCTGCAACTAGAAAATCTTACAAACCCTACGAAGTGTATTTACAAAGATATACAAAATGCTGATGTGCTTATTCACAAAGGTAAAGGAAACTGTAATCAAACCCAACTTGGACTATATCTAAAAATACGACTTATCCAAGATTTTCTACAAGGGCTGGAGTTTCTCTAGACTGAGAATTCTTTTGCATGGTAATTATTTCACAGAGTAAGACATAAAATAATATCAGACCTATGCATTTAGAAGAGATTTTCCAAAGCAAATAGAACTGTTCTTCAGCTAGGTATCTGTGCTAAAGTTCAAGTTCAAAAGTTTTCGAAGATATTCAACAAATACAAAAATATTAAGTACAGAAAGAACATTCAGTGAACAAAACATCTTGGTTAATTTATGGCCAACAACTCACATGCATACAAAAGCTTCTTTGTACCAGCTTTATATTACCACAAAATCCAGAACAAGTTCCATGAACACTTAATTGCCTGGCTATGCTCCTGGTCTAATTTCCCTGCATACAAATCCTCACTATCAGGCACTTGGATCCATTTCTGTTTTCTTCTGTTTTAAACAGAGGTCATCTAAATTTAGACTTAAACATTCCCTTGTTCATGAACAGTAACTGGAAATAGGAAGACATTCTGTTTTGCTTAAGCAATAGCTCTGTAGAAGCACTAGAACAAAACACATATCCAGCAATTAGGAAACACGAAGCTTTGCTTCCAAGCTTACAGGGTATGGCAATTTTCTTTTAAATGTATATCCCACTGTAGAGTCAGTGAGAATTTAACACACCTACACATTAAGGAAAAAAGGATGTGCCTTTTACACTTAACGATGGCACTTAGCAAACAAGAAGTAGCAGTCAAATAGGCCAGTTAGGTGACCACTTACTATTTCTTGTTCTCCTACATAATAGCCACCTTTGTTCATTCCAGGTGGACTTTCCAACAATGTAAACCACAAAAAGCAGATGAATGTTAAGCTGTTATGTCCAGGCATGAGTTCTCCATTAGATGAGGTAAAGCACCTGCTTTAGGATGTTTAGACAGCAGTAGAGAGAGATACAGATTTCATAGGGGACCAGCCCAGACATGGTTAATAGAGCAATTACTTCTCCAGATGCAACTAATGGTCAATTATCAGCGACTTATATAAAGACTGCAGCCCAAACAGGCAGCTGGAAGCTAACCTGATAAGCCTCAGATGGAATAATCCATGGCAGGAGCTGAGTTGAATATCACTAAGAATGTAGTCGTAAAATATGGAAAAACTGAACCATTCCAAACTAGCAACAAAGTATCAAAAATTAAAGTACAAATAATTTAAAAATAAATTAATTTTGTTTGGCTTCACACACTTTATATGATAGAATAAGAACAAAAATGCTAATTCTCTACTGCAAGACAGGGAATGAAAAATAAATGAAAAGAAACAGCAAAGCTTGAATAAAAGTAACAATATTAATGTACAGATCTGGATTCATGATTGGAACACTTGGATTTCCAAGAAATGCCAAATCATTGCTTCATTACTGATTTTGACTGCCAAGGGAAAAACAATCAGCTAGCTAACAAAATTTGATTTTCAGGTATTTTTACCCATGCATTGACTAGATTTAATCCAGTTTAGTTCAGTATCTAAAAGAGGAAATGACAGAATACCAGCAAACTCAGAAACAGAACTCCTTAACATTAACAGCAAAGGGTAAATAAAATCTGCAAGTGAAAAGTACAAAGAAAATACATTTGAGTATCTTACACTCACTTGTTTTCCTTGCACTTAGAGGCTTTTCATGCACCCTAGAAATGTGGGCCACATCTGAGAAATACACAGGTAAAGGACTGTAACTGTCATTTTTGAAAACTAAAAAGTGAAGCCATGTTATTCTCTAGCACATTTATTACTAGGTTCATGTTAACATGTAAAGATCAAAACAGAGCTCTCAAACCATAACCTGTTCATATGCTGATTTTCAAAGATCTAGTTGGCCCTGTCACAACAGTAATTTTACACTATCTAGCAGGAAGAAAATAACAATTGTAGGATGTCAACTGACATTTCATTTGCACAGTCATACAGCACACGTGGGAGCTCATGACACTGTAATTTAGATAGCATTTTTCATATTCAAATCTTTGTATTAAGCACTGTCAGTCAAAGGCAGTGATTAGCATGACTCTGTAGACAAATATTACAAGAACCGCTTTCATCCCCACCTACAACCACCCAGCTACAGAAGTTACTGTACCTTAAGTGTGAACTGAGATGTTCCTAGGATTATGCCCTAAAATCATTTCAGAGAAAGTGAGCCAGGCTTGCTCAAAAGATTTGGGTAAGTATCTTTTACTAACCCAACTCCTTTTGAGTGAAACAGGTAAAGAAAAATCACAGAAGCAATTCAGCTGAAATACTGATAGGATGGTAGTCCCTACAGCCAGAGAGAATGTAAAAGAGGCAGTGTAAAAATAAAGCAGTACAAGGAAATTCTAAACATGCACAGTACCAAAACCCTTAGGTGCACTAGGTGCTACGTCTGCTCTAGACAGTTTGTGTCAGCCTGTCATGCCATTACCTTCCTCATTCCCTCCTTTCCTCATCATCAGTGCTAGCACAGGAAGGTGCACACAGCCTTCTGCACTAAGATGCTGTGGAAGGGCAAAGTTCTTTGTCTCTTCCCATACCTGAGAAGATGCTCCTTCCTCACTCCAGCAAACCGCTAGAATAAAACCGCTGAATACAAAAGTCAGTGGACAGAGGAATTGGACTGGGACATCATCATGTATCACACTCCAGGGAAGAAGGATGCAGAAAGTAAGTTCTGGCAACTCACTGCTGCTCTCCGCTACAGTCTCCTCTGACACACAAAGTCTCCAAGGCATAGGTCTCAATTCATCATCTTCAAAATCACTCAAGTTTTAGCCTCCTGAAATCCCAACCAACTAACCTAATTAGTAACATTTCAGCAGTTGATGGATTTACAAAATATTTCAGCAGTATCTCATTCTCCTAGATTTAACCTGCACCTTTAAGCAAATCAACTTCAACACCTTTAAACTCTTTGTGATAAAATAACTAGCACATACTTTAAAATTAGATTAATTTGTATCTTGGTCTGAGTGTCAGAATTTCAGGAAAAACACTTAAGAGCAACCACCCACCACATCATAATCAGTCAAGGAGATTTAAATGAAAAACTTAAGTTCAGAAAGTTAATTACAACATTAATTAAAGGCTGTTAAAATAATGCACAATTAGTCCTTATCACATGCTAGGTGCAATGTTCAGCTCCAATAAGAGCTTGTACCATCAAAATTTTCAAAAATATATCAAAATTGTTCCAGAAAGAAAGGGAAAACTTGAGAAAGTGTAGCTACTCTGTGGCTGCTCTGGAGTTCTTTCTTACAGCTAACAGCATTTGGTCATTACAACTCAATGTCCCCCAAATAAATAATGTTTAGAGACTTGAGCAGACTTTAAACATACAAACACACTTAGTACAAATTATATTCTTGTGGTTAAGTGTAGACCATGGAGATTAAAGATATCTTACCTGCATATTATGTAACAGCACTTGCATCGTGCACAAGTAATTGACAGAAATCCAACAATGTCAAAGCACAGTAGCTTGTATTTGAATAAAAAAGCTGACACTGTCATGCTTTTTGTCCACTGAATCTTCCTTCCTGAGTCCAGCATCTTCTTTTTGATTACATATTAAACAATGCTTGTAATTTAACATCTCTTACCTCAAGTAAGGCTGCTGCAGGATCCCCCTGCAAGCTCTTGCCCAGTTTATCAACCTCATCTAACAGGAATACTGGATTGTTAACACCAACAGTTTTCAGTCCATTAATTATTCTGCCAGGCATACTGCCAACATAGGTGCGCCTGTGAGAAACAAATGTGTATGGGGAAAGAGGGGTCACACACACATGTAACAAGAGTGGCAACTTCAAAAGGAAAAGTCAAAGGAAAATGGAAGAATAAGCAGCATTGTAACAATTCTTGCTTTTTTGCACTTTTTTTGGAACTAGTTTATAAAAATATGGAATATGCACCTGAAATTGTATCAGCAAATGAAAATTCGATTCTGTGGTACACTAGTTGGTCTGGAAAGATAAACATTAAAGTCTACCCAAACTTTATGGCTTGCAGGCATTTTACACAATTCAGTACAAGCATCCTTCTACTCCAAGAACAAGGAGAAGCAGATCTGGGAACCTCAGTAATAATAATATTTTAATAACGATGATACTGGGGTTTTGTAATCACAAGAGTTCACACAGCATCTTAAAAATTAAGGCAAAATTCCAAATATGCTGACCTGTCAATACACAGCATGCTTTAATTAATACCCACAAAAATAAATATTTACTATGTCATTTCAACATAAAATAAAAAATCAGAACAGCACAATGGAACATCCAAGTTATTAGTTTGAATTTGTTCAGCAAAGGTGGTGAAAACTATGAAATGCTGGTCACTCAAGAACTGAGAGATACACAAAGTGCTGAATTACAGTAACTACCTCATGACCCTCACACAGCAGATATGCAGAACAGGCCTACTTTGCCATATGATCTGTTTTAATACAGTCCAAAATAAACAGG
>VZTU01009055.1:643-10749 GCA_013400835.1 Zapornia atra
CCCGCCTCGGGCCGGGCCGGGCCGGGCCCAGCGGGACGGGGCTCGGCGGCCGCGGAGGTGGCGGCAGCGGGGCCGATGCGTAAGGTGTGAGTGAGCTCCCGCCCCCTCCCTGAGCCTGAGGCCGGTCGAGGAGCGCTGGGTTAGACCCCAGGGCTCTCCGGCCCGGACACCGCTGTCCCCAGAGCACGGCTGGAGGCCGGGCCCGGCGGGGGCTCCCGGCGGTGCCGGTGCCCCAGTCGCCGCCGCCGGTGCTCGGCGGAGCTGGGAAACGGCCGAAAGGCGCCGCTGGCTGCCTTCGCTCAGCCCGCCTGGGGAGAAGAGGCTGGTGCGAGGTAACGGGGAAAGGGCCGGGCCCCGGGGTGCGCCCAGGGTTCGGGGGGGGGGCGTTTGCAGGGCCAGCAGCAGTGCGGGTCCTCGGCGCAGGGTGGCCCTGCTCGAGCTGGGTTGGGTTTGCAAGGGCAGTGGAACGTGTCAGCCCTTCCGGTCACTGGATGGGTTCAGGCCCTCGCACCGGAGCTGGTGCAGAGGGGTCCAAGAGACCCAGGCTGGGGCCTGGCAGGGTTGTGGCAGGACCCAGCTCAGCTCAGCTGGACGTTCCTGGTTCTGGGAATGCTGAAGCCTTCCATGGAGCCAGCTCTGGCATGGCATGCCTTAGTTTGGTTTCTGCACTGCATGGTGGGGCTAAATTGTTTCCAGACTGAAGCTAGTCCTTGCTGCAGCAGAGCTGTAGTCACTCAGATACAGCGTTGTACAAAGAAGTCTTACTGGACTTTACTTTCAGTATAGAGCTGGCTCTACTTCTGTGATGTGCTCAGTCTGCAGTGTAGCCATTTCCAGCTGGTAATTAAAAGTCAACCATACTGATTAAGATGTTTATCATTATGTACCTCTAAGTTCTCATTTCCTTCAGTTTTGCCTGCTGAGGATTATCTTAACTCAGTAAGTAACTTGGCTTACTCAGTATTGTGACTTTTTGTTCAGAATCACAGCAGCTCACATGCCACATGTCACTTCTTTTTGTAATCAGCTGGTTTAGAAATGCAGGAAGGTGGTGTCTTCCTCAGCCTGCAAAACTCCTGGGCCATCCAACTGCACCCACTGTGCTCTGGGTTTCTTACCACCTCGTGGTGTGAGACTTGGGCAATTCTGCAATCCAGATTTCCCTGCACAAACAGTGACCCACAGGTACTCCCACTGCTCTGTGTCTGAGGTAGCTGAGGTTAAGGTCTCACACTTTACAAGCCATTAGACCTACTGTGGAGTGTCCTTTTTGCAGTGCCTCAGCTCATCCACCCAGCCTCAGAAGCAGCTGTGGCACCCTGGGAACTGTAACCTTGGGTTGTGTGACAGATGGGGTTGAAAATTTTTGGTTGCTCATCACAGCTGTCTGCAATAGCTGTAGTAACTCCTGAGTAATGGTGACTGTGGGAGCATGTACAGCTTCATAGAATCATAGACTGGTCTGGGTTGGAAGGGACCCCAAGGGTCCCAGAGCTCCAACCCCCTGCCACAGGCAGGGCCACCAACCTCCAGGCCTGGAGCTACACAAGGTTGCCCAGGGCCTCATCCAACCTGGCCTTGAACACCCCCAGGGATGGGGCACCCACCCCCTCTCTGGGCAGCCTGTTCCAGCCCCTCACCACTCTCTCTGCAAAGAACTTCCCCCTAATATCTCATCTAACCCTTCCTTCCTTCAGTTTTAATCCATCCCCCTTGTCCTGCCATTATCTGCTCTCTTAAAAAGTTGATTCCCCTCCTGTTCCTCTGCTCCCTTCAGGGACTGGCAGGCTGCAGTGAGGTCCCCCCACAGCCTTCTCTTCTCCAGGCTGACCCAGCCCAGCTCCCTCAGCCTCTCTCCCTAGGGGAGCTGCTCCAGCCCTCTGAGCATCTCCGTGGCTCCTCTGAACCCTCTCCCAACAGTCCCACATCTTTCTTGTACTGGGGGCCCCAGCTCTGGACACAGGACTCCAGCTGGGGCCTCCCCAGGGCAGAGCAGAGAGGGACAATCCCCTCCCTGTCCCTGCTGCCACCCCTCTGCTGGTGGAGCCCAGGATCCCATTGCCCTTCCCAGCAGCAAGAGCCACTGCTGGCTCATGTTAAGTTTCTCACCCACCACAATCCCCAAGTGCTTCTCATCAGGGCTGCTCTCAAGAAGCTCTTCTCCCAGTCTGTATCTCTGTCTGGGATTCTTCTGACCCTTCTCAGCTTCTCAGAACTCTCTGCTGTCACTGAACAAGTTTTGGGTTGAGTAGGTCAGAGCCCACTAATGAGATGGGTCTCCATGCTTTGTGTTAGTGGAGTACCTCTGCAGCAGAGAATGTACAATGCCCTGTACGTTAATTACTGGGCTGTAATGAATTAATTATGTAATTCTGTAATGCCCTAACTGTACCACAGGACAGTTAGGTATGACTAGACATAAAACTGGATAAAACATACTGAGGGAGTTTAATTGAATGAAACCCCTACCAACTGCTGTGCTCCCACATGCAGATCACCTTTTACATAAGGATTCCAGGCTTGAAGCAGATAATGTGTGGTTGTGGATGGGGTAACTCAGTGCCTCTGAGTTATCAGAAGTAGGATTATTTTTCCCTTTCCCTGCAAGTTTTTTTTTTCTTCTTCTTTTCTTTTTTTTCTCCCTGAAAGGTGCTTGTTGAATGGATCTTTGTTAAAACTGTTCTGGGTCTACAAAACCCTGTGATGGAAAAAGGAGCTGTCATGATGGAGAGGTACAGGAAGCTTTTGAGACCTTGGATGGAATCATGTCAGGATTTAACAACCAGTAGTTCATGTATGATTTTGGACCAAGAAGTATCTCCAGGCAGCCCAGCTCCAGACAGCATCAGCTCTTTCAGCAGGTCCTGAGTGTTTTTCCCACCTCAACCAGTGGCTCACAGTGGTTAGCTGTAAGTTGGGGAAGGTCTTCTTCAGCTTGTGGCTTATCCCAAATTTGTTCTCTTTCTTCCATTCTAATTTGTGTGGAAGTTTTTCCTTGCAGTTGGTTAAAAGGCAGCAAAAGAAGTGTCTCTTCAGCTGGGTTCTCCTTGTGGCCCCCCTCTAGCTTGTGCAGATGCTGGGACTGGAGGCACTCCAGCACTTGAGGGAGCATCTTCAGATCCTTTCTTCCTTCTTGCAGCTGCCTCCAGTAACAGTGGTGCTGCAAGGGTTCAGATCTTGTAGTGAGTCCCCAGACCTGATGGTCAGGAGTGCTGAGGGCAGGTGACACTGCATGGCAGAGCAGGCTCTCCAGGCTGGGGTGTTGCTTTGATCCACACCAGTTCCCTCTGTCATGTCTTTTTTGCAGGTTGTTGCTGGTCAGCCCTGTCACTGGGCAACAGAACCAGCTTTGTAATTAGAAGAAGTAATTTAGTATCAGGATGAAGCTGATTTGGAACTTTTACCAACTTTAAATAAACTTGGGGTTAAAGTTAGGGCTGGTTTAACTTCAGAGGTGACCCAATGACCAGTCCTTCAGCTCTGCAGGAAACAGGAGATGAGTTGAGACCCATCTGCAGAGCTATTCTCAGGTCCTGAGAGCATCCTGAGCATTGAAACTTGCAGTTTGGGTTTGAATTCTGACAGTGCTGTTCCTCTGAGAGTCACCAGCTGGAACACAACGTTAAGCATGTAGCAGCTCTAAGCCTCAGGGGTGGTTACTATTCCTGTACTATTCCTGTACTAGCTGTGTGATTCTGTTTTGAGGATTTTACAAATCAATCTCTATTTAGGCCTTTTCTATGACAATGTTTTTGCCCAGTTCTCTTTGAAACAGCTTAAGAAATTCTTCTTAAATATGATTAATTTAAAATGATCAGGGTGGAAAAATGCATGTTTAAGACCTGAATCATTTGAGAAAGAAGGTGATGATTTGTTCTTCAAAGCAGAAAACAAGGTGACAGCTGTTCTCAGAACCATGTTTTGACAGGGTTCCTGTCAGAACTTCCCCACACCACTTTTTTGGTGAAGGTGTAATTCTCATACAGCAATGTATGGGGAGAATACTGGCACAGGAAACAGCCCTGTTGGCTGACAGCTTTGAGTTGAACATAGGAGTCTGGGTCTGGTCCCATTTGCAATACCTTTGTTATAAGTCTTGAAATTTCAGAAGCAGCTGCTGTGATTACTCTGTGTACTTTAAATCACCATTTCTTGTCCATCTAGAACTTTGGGGGTACAGGGAGGGGAGTCTTCTTTCTAGAAGATAAAGAGACTTAAAGGTAACAGGGACTACTTGTTTCCTCTTCATTAGCCTGGTTGGTATTGTGGAGAACCATGAAGACACAGGAGGTTCATTTCTTATTTTTCTACTCTATCTTCTCTTCTTCTTACCTATCCAGTAGTTAGTGCTCATGCCCAGCCTATTGCTGTGTTGACCTTTCTGGATATGAGGAAAAATGAAGTCTTCTGGCTTTAAAAAAGCCCCAAACCAAACCAAAAGGAACTTATGAAATACTGCATCTTGCCTGTCCTGAAGAAAGCAAAGAAGTCCCCATGAGTCAATGCTACCACTGCTATCAGCATCTTAAAATGAGAGCATCTTAAAATGAGAGAGCAGAAGTAGTTTGCTGATTCTCTGAATTACTCATCTGGGTGGTAGCTTTCCAGGACCTAAAGAATTTTAACTTTATGTGGAAGGAAAACCACAGCAAGTTGTTAGGTTTCTCTAATCTCTGAATGCAGTGAGCTTTTTGTGGCTGCAGGTATAAAACCTTGTGTAATGGGGCTTTGCTGAAGGTGTTGGTTCTCACTGAGAACTGGTAGGAGGATGTCACACATCTTTTTCCAGTGTGGGCTGTGAAAGGTGGGCTTGTTTGAGAGGTTTTGGCAGACTCCATTAGCTGGAGTAAGTGGAAGATGACAGCCCTTTGGGGAACTTCTGGGTGGTCACAGATTTTGGAACTAAAAGGCAGCAGAAAATACTGTGGCTTGGTCTTTCTCAAAGGTTACTTGGTGTGTATGGTAAGGAAGAAGATACTCATTCCTTGGGCAGGTTTTAGCCTGGAGGTTTATGTCCAGAGTCCCCTTAGTCCTCTCCCAGGGCCTGTGGGTTCCCTGGGAATGGGCACATGGTCACAGGTGACAGAGGTACCAGGGCTCTGAGAGGTCTGGAAATGAGTTGTGCCAGCATCCTTTGCCTGTTCTGGTTGTCAGATAAAAGTGATTGTAACTTTACAGGCTGGAGGGTTAAACAGTCTTTGATTACAAGTGCAGTAGTTTGCAGAATGTGGTGTCAGCTGTTAGGAAAATGCCCATTATTATTATTGTTATTCCTTGCCACAGCTCAGCTAATTGCACAGGGCTCAGTGAAACAGTGACCTGCTCATCCACCTGGTCACATTCCTTTTGCATTCTGGATTTCCTGCAGCCACCAGCATGTCCAGCACTGTGTATTCAGAACATGCAGCACTGTTTTTCCAGGATTTCTTTGTTGTGA
This sequence comes from Zapornia atra, assembly GCA_013400835.1. Classification (NCBI taxonomy): domain Eukaryota; kingdom Metazoa; phylum Chordata; class Aves; order Gruiformes; family Rallidae; genus Zapornia; species Zapornia atra. Next base: position 6,081 of record VZTU01009055.1, read on the forward strand.
GGGGTTCATTCTCAGTTACAAGGTCTGAGGAACATGTATGTGTGGCAATGAAGGGATCTGCATGATGCTGTTTGTTTCCTCCTGGAAACACACAACACCCACACATCCCAGGTGAGAGGGATCTGTTTATGTGGTGCCTGAGGCAGTGTAGTTCTTCTCTTCTTTTGGTTCTTTTGTTTGTGTTGACCAGGGGAAAGGTGTGGACAGAAACCTTGTGTCTCTTCTTGTGACCACAGCTGTATGACCCCTGAAGGCTCAGGCTTCTTACCTTCTTTTTTTTCCCTTTCTCCTCCCCAAACACTGTAACTCAGGGAATCAGGAATTTTAAAACAGCAAAACAACCAACATTCCCTTCTGAAAAAACCCAGACCCCAAGTCCTTTGGGCCTTGCTGGCTCCCCATTAACCCTCTGACTCCTCCTTGCTCTTGGTGCTGTGTGTAGTTGCCATTTGGGTGAATCTGCCAAAACAGCCCAAGACCCCTTTGGATCAAACCCAGCCTCAAGCAAAGCACCTTATGGTATCAAAATGGCAAACCTTTCCCACTGTGTTTCCTTTGTCCATCTCTTTGGGGTGTGTGTCCTGCTCCTTCAAGGCCTCCTGATGGTTTCTCTGTGTATGTAGCAGAAGCTGAACATGCATTTGGTGACTGTAGTGTTGCTGCTGGGCTCCCTGTCTGCAGCAGTGAGTAGGAATCCCCTTGGGTTACTGCATGCACTGCTTCTCAGTGCTGAGAAGACTCAGGAGAATGCAGGGAGCAAAAGTTGTCTCTTTTTCTGTTGTAAAGAAAAAGTTCTGAGTAGGACAGGTCCAGAGGCTGGGAGCTTATGTCACCACAACTTTGGGGCCTAGAAGCATGCTTTTGTTTCCTGGGGAAGAGAGTTGTGGGTTGCAATGAGTCACTGCTCTCAGAAGGGAACAGATTCAGCACTCCTGGATTGCAAACAGTTTATACAGGCTAAATTCAAAAAGTTGTGTAATGACTAGACTGGCAGCTAGAGAATTCCAAGAAATAATGGCATGAAAGGGAAAAAGGAAATGGGAATAGGTGGAAGGACAACAGGGAAGAGAAAGTAAAAGTGATTCTGCTTTTTACTGGGGAAGTTTTCTTGTCCTGTGCTTTGTGCATTTGAATGTAGGTTTTTTACTGATTGTGTTAGTCTGGAGCATGGGGAAGCTAGAAGCACTCACAGGAACTTCAATAACAGCCTCATCTCTTTTCTGAAAGACATGTGCATGACATACCTGAGCTCAGCTTGGAGATTCTTAGCAGAGTTGGTCACTGTTGGCACATGTTAATTGTGATTCCTACTGGAAGGGACTTCACAGAATCACCAGGTTGGAAAAGCCCTTTAAGACCATCAAGTCCAACCATTCCCATCCTAAGCTAAACCAGAGCCCTGAGCACCTCATCTCCCCTTTTTAAACACACCCAGGGGGTGACTCAGCCCCTCCCTGGGCAGCCTGTGCCACAGCCCCACAGCTCTGCCAGGGAAGAACTTTGCCCTCCCAGCTGAGCTGACCCTGCCCTGGGGCAGCTTGAGCCCATTGCCCCTTGGCCCATCTCCTGTCCCCTGGCTGAAGAGACCCTCGCCCACCTCTCTGCACCCTCCTGGCAGGGCAGGGGAGGTGGGGAGAAGGTCTCCCCTCAGCCTCCTCTTCTCCAGGCTGAACACCCCCAGCTCCCTCAGCTGCTCCTCAGAGGATTTGCCCTCCAGCCCCTTCCCCAGCCTGGCTGCCCTTCTCTGGACTTGCTCCAGGACCTCAGTGTCCTTCTGATGGTGAGGAGCCCAGAACTGGGCCCAGCACTCCAGGTGCAGCCTCACCAGTGCCCAGTACAATTGAACTAATGTGAAAGAAAAAGAGAGTTGGGAGAAAAGGGATCTCCAGGGTCAGTCTGGAAAAAAAAAAAAAGCCATAAGGAATTTCTTTTACCAAAATTGTACCTAGTAGAGATGAGCATCTTCCATGATGGAAGGAGACTCACTGGGATGTGGCCATGGCAGGGTACCAGCTGCACAGAAATGGTGGGAGAGGTATTTGGTGAGAGATGGGCATGGAGGTGTTTTGTGAGGGATAATGGCATTGCAAATACAGGAGGAAAGGAGCACTGCTGGGTGCTGTACAGGTGGAAATCCTAAACCTTAAATGTACCCCTGGGATTCTACTGGCAACCCCTAGATCATGGCAGTGACAGTGGCTGGGAGCAACTGAGGTCAGAGAAGCTGCAAATTTGGAAGAAGTACAGTGGGAGATTTTGACTGCCTGAACAGAGAGAATGTTCTTCAAACTCTATCACTGTCTGCCAAGGTCAAACTGACAAGAAGACCTGCTTTTTGGAGTGCTGTGATACATAGGACCTTCTTTAAGCTGGTAGTGGGATGGCTTAGAGCAGCCACAGTACAATTGGGTACAACTGAGTAGAAGGGGACAGCAGACAAAATCAGTCCAGCACATGGGTATTCACTTGGAAGTCATCACAATACCTAAAAGTGAATCAGGTAGTTTAAAAATCCCCCAAACCATAAAAAGATCTGTCCCAAAAGTGAGCAGCTTATGGGGAGAAGCAGCAAAAAACACAGTCTGAAAGCAAACAGGTTGGTCCCCCTCAGAGAATCCCTGCACAGCCCAACAGGAAAGCTAAAAGCTGTCATGGGGCAAGGATGAGCATTGAAGAGTGGAAAGCATGGTGGGTGAGGGCAGGAGAATCTGTCATGTGCCAGGTGAAAGCTAAAAGGAGAATTAAAAGGATGAAAAGGAAGTTGGAGAGCACCTTGCACAGGAGGTCCAGACCAGTAGTAACACATTCCCTAAATCCACTGATCCTGGGAATCCAGGCAGGATTGTGTGGGACTGCTTGGTGACCAAGCACTGGAGTGGGCCCCTGGGCATGGTAAGGTGTAACAGAGAAGATGGGCTCTAGAGGATGTCCTGGGAACACCAGCTAGGTGCTGCCAGCAGTAAAAAGCTCACACAGAGCATAAGATAATACAGGACAAAGTCACTGCTTGATGGAAAATACAGCCCATTGGGAAAGAGTCAGCATGGCTTCTGTAAAGGGACATCCCCTGTGGCACTGTGCTGGAGTTCTGCACGTGTAGGAGTAGAGGGAAGCAACAGGTACAATCAGATTTCCAGAAAACATTTGACAAAGCTGTGTCAAAGCAGCTAGGCTTCTGCAGGCCTGGAGGAGAGCTGCTCACTCAGTGGAGAGCTGGTGAAAGCAAGCTGTGTGCCCCAGGGACCCCTGGAGGTGGCCTCCTCCAGTTTCCTGCTCACAGGAGGTAGGTTGTTCAGGGTCTTGTCTACTCCAGTTTTGAAAAGGTGTAAGGGTGACCCCTTCACCACCCCCCACCCCCATGGGTCAGTCTTCCATTGCAGACCACTCCTGTGTCCAACTGGAATTTTCCTTGTTGCAGTTTGTAACTGTTGCAGTGTATGACTTGTCTCTTTCTCTAGGCATCTGAGATGAGTGGCTGTGGCATCATGTTAGCCTAGCTTGAGACAAGCCTTCATTGATGCCAGCACTCACAGCCAGCTCATGTTGGACTTGGATGTCCACCAGCATCTCCAGTTCCTTTCCTGCAGAACTGTGACCTCCCTGCTGGTTCGCAGCCCGTCCTGTGGCATGGAGTTGCTCCATCCCTAGAGCAGCACATGGCACTTGCCCACCTTGACCTTAATGAGGTTCCTGCAGGCCCGTTCTTCCAGCAGGTCACAGTCCATCTGAATGGCAAGCTCTGCTGTTCAGGCTTTGGCCTGCACACACACCCACACACCCACCCCATCGCCCGGCCCCCAGCTCGGTCCTGTCCACAGATTTTCTTTCTGAAGGGGTGTTGTGTCCTGTTGTGCTGCTCATGATGAACGTGTTAATATTGTGTCTGCTGTCAGCTCTTGTAGGTGGCATTTTGTTACCAGCCACTGGACTGCAGAGCTGTAAGCACAGCCCTTTGAACCTGGCTGTCCAGACAGTTTTGCATCCACCCTGTAGTCTGTTCTTACCTGCCCATTGTGGCTGGAGCATGCTGAAGGACTCTATGCTACTGGAGATACAGAGTATTTACAGCCCTCTTGCTCCACAGAGCAACTCACAGCAGCAGAAGGGCAGTCAGCTTGGCCAGGCACCATTTGCTTTGGGTGTATCCATGCTGCTTATTCCCAGTTGCTTTCTTGTCCTTTGTGTGCATGTGGATGGGCTGTGTGTGGGTTTGCTCCACCGTCCCCTGAGACACAGACACAAGTCTGACTGTCCTGTATCTCCCTTATTGCCTGTCTTGAAGGTGACACCTGTCCTTTTGCAGTCATCAGTCATCTTCTGAATTGATACACTCTGTCAGAAATCACAGAGAGCAGCTCCTTCTCCATCCCATTTGGGCTGATGGAGTTGTGTATGTCCAGTTGTCTTAAGGAGATCTCTGACTCCATCCTTCAGTACCACTGGTAGTGTCTGGGAGCAGTGGGGACGTGCTAGTCCCTAAGGGAAGGGACACTAAGTGTGTAGCAAGGCAGGCAGCAGCAATGCCTCATGCAAGGGGGGAGGCCCTCAGGAGCCAGAGGGGGAGCAGGCCAAGTCAGGCAGTGGCAGGTCACTGGGTTAAGGTCAGAGCCTGGGTTGCTGGTGGATCCATAGCTTTGAGGTCAGGCTGGGGCACAGGGTATGTTTCTAG
>VZTU01009056.1:0-11248 GCA_013400835.1 Zapornia atra
AAAAGAGAAAAGGAAAAGAAAAGGCATTTGTCAATTGCAAACACAGTAAATAGGGTTTAACAGAACTTTCATCTAATCAGACACGCCTGGTATAACTTCTCTTCTGGAAACTCAACACAGAGGCTAAAATGGAGCTAAACAGGAGAAAACAAGTACAGAAAAAAAACCCCACACAGCCTGAAAAGGCACAGGCGTCAATCACAGAGCAAACTTGACCCAATATTAAAATTAGCTCCCCTCCTATTAGTTTTGAACAAATTACTTCTTTTCTTTAATGAAAGACAAAGAATAGAGAACTCTTCCTTTGTTACCCTATTTGCAGAAAATATAATCCTCTTCCACAAAGAAAATTTCCAAATCCAGCCCCACACTATTTGTTTTTCCTACAGTTCTGCTGCTGCCTGCCTGTTGGTAGTGAGTTGCTTTGAGGCAGGCCAAAGGCAAGCTATTCTCCTGAATATTTGGAAGGGTACTAAAAACCCAAAAGTTATGGATGAAATTGTTAAGATCAGCACTACATCTGCAATAGCTGATCACCCCAAATATATCAAGGCAATCAAATAGCATTATAGTATTTTTACCTGTCTCTTCATTGATTAAAAGCCTCATTTAATATATTCTCAAAGACTTCAGTCTTAACTCTTGCAACTAATAATAATGTTTGATGTGCTATCTTAACTGCACAGGGTGCAAAACTTCTATTTTTTCAGACAATGGATAGCAGCTACAAGGCAAATGGGAAATCATTCCATTTTACTCAGGACTCTTTAGGTTATCCTTCTACTCTACAACCAACCATTACCAAATTAAGGGCGCTACTCAGTACCTATTGCTTCGCTATTTATTCATTTAAACAGTGTTACTAATTTGTAAGTATGCCTAGGTTAAGGAGTCAGTGCCTAATAAAGAGTGAAGTGTCAGGTGCCAGGGTTGTGCACCACTTGAAGTCTTTAGCCTAAAAGGCATGTTTTAAGTTATAGCTTCATGCTCAAATACATTTTTTTTCTTTAACTACATTTTGAAATTGAGTTTATGTAAGCAGCAATAAATGTCACTTTTAATCTATTTCAACATGTATCATGCAGAACAGAAAAACAGAAAAGTTATTTTATACTCTTAAAATAGGACACTATATAAGCAAAAGGAGACTTGAGGGTGTTTTTAAAAGGAAATCGATCTGTGTGCAAATCCAAAGTGCACAATTTGCAAGAAAATAGATCACCTGGAAGTAATTTTTTTTCTAAAGAGCTGAAAACATGAATAGAAAAAAGCCTACTTTTCCAAAGAAAGAATTTTGCAACACAGCAGAAGTGTTTACAAATAATTTCTTACTCCTTCCATCTTCTAAAATAGACTTAATTACATCTAAAAGCTAGATGACAGTTCAATTCTCTGCACAACAGCAATTTATTTCAAGGGGTCATTAGTGAAATCTGAAAGGTAGATAGTGGATTCTTTCCAAGAAGAGACTCGAGGTACAACCAGCCAAACTCAGATTTGAACTTCTCTCTTTAAGAGCACGTATATGGAACTCTGCCAAAAGAAAGGAGCGGACTCTGAGAAGTCACTGCTTTAATGGTACATCAATGTATACATTCCTACTGTGTACAGAAGGAGAAACAGGAGTACGTTTATTTTCTGAAGGAAAAAGGAAAGATGAAGCCTGAAGTTACATTTGCAAAGTTGGAATAAGATGAGGCTTCTAAAGGTGTAAAAACTAAATCCAGCACATTTTACCTGCAGAGTTCCTTTAAAGCAGCAATATAGTTCAAAACAAGGTACCCATCTTGCCACCAAAATATACTGCATTTCAAGGGTTTATATGTGAAATATGAAATAAGAGAGTTCAGCAGGAAGGGTGATGTATGACAGTTATCTTAAGAACGACCATTTAAACTGAATTTAGTAATTCCTATTTTGAAGACCCAGAACATATCCCCTGTATCTAGAGTAGGCTAAGTGAAAAGGAGGTCTATTTTGATGCTTGGAATATACTTTGAAAAAAACCCCAAATAAACCCCAAAGAAAAACCAACCAAGCAAAAACCCAAACCAAAAACATGTCAACTAGAAAATCAACTGCATATAATATCTCTTGAAATATTTAACACATATCAATACTGCAGCAAGTCTCATCAAACAATTTATGTTTAAATTTTCAAGAAGCTACAGTATTTAATCTAAAATTTCTATTAGTTTACTACAAAAAATCTCAAGGGGGAAAAAAAAAAAGCCTAGCTCTGTAGGAGGTCATAAAAAAATCTAGGACAAGGATATCCTCAATGTTGTCAGGCTCCTTAGCTCATCCATTCTTGCCCTGTAAATACATACGCTGTTTCTCAAGTCTCCAGGAAGAGATTATTTCCCTGGAACAGTACAGTCGTATTGTATTTTACAGTTTGACTTTCTTGGATGTTGCTGGTTTGGGGGCTTGGGGAGATTTTTTGTTTGTTTTTGTTTTCTAAAGATTTAACTGATGTGGCTATCTTTACATGCATTCAGTTCTATCAGTGGGCTACACACACAGGTTAATATTAAAAACTTGTTATGTGAGTATCAGAAAAAAACCCCACACTGTAGTATCTAAAGCAATCTTTTGACCTCATCACCAGATGCTAACTATACTTTTTAGCAAATATTTTCCAATATTTTACACTATCCTGAGGGTAATAGAGAAGGTATTACTTGAGTTACACAGAAAGGCTATTTCAAAGTCACACCAGGGAGGAGGGAAAGGCAGCTTTGTAAATGCAATGCAGACTACAAGATAAAAAAACAAACAAGAAACAGGATGTGCAAAATAAAGTTGGGAATTCTGAAGAATGCATTCTTGTAATTTACCAAAGTATCTGCAGAATCTGACTACTTTTAACCTGATGTCACTGCATAAGCAAAACTAGAAAGGTCATGCATCAAGAATAAAAAAGTGCTCACAAACAGTAATAGTGCATTGAGGGTTCCTAGCCCTTCCTAATGGGGAGGGAAGGGAAAAAATACAACCAAGAATATGAGAGTAAGGAAAAACTTAAAACTGGGATGGGGGCAGGAGGGGGAGGGGGACCTTCTCAGCAAACATCAAATACTGAGTATCGAGAGTAAACTGTTGACTTGCCACATCCAGAGAAAGATGTAAGAGGTCTGACTCTCAGAGAAAGGTTTTTCAAAGCAATATTTAAGAAATTGTGTGGCTGCAGGCAGATAAATGTGTTACCCTATTTATAACTCAATTTTCTAAACAGTAACAATAAAGAGTAAGGAAATGTCCATTTCCTAAGCAAATTCTGCATGTGTAGGAGGCATTTAGGCCCTCCCAACATCTCAGGCAAGCCTCACTAATACAGGCACAGGATATAAGAGATCCACTGCTGCAAGACTAACAGGGCCAACAATGTTGTCCTCATCTCCAGAGGGGTTTCTTAGATCTGTGTTAGACAGAAAGAAAAGTCTTACCAATATCTTCTTTGAGAAGGTGCATGTCTGCTGATCCTCCATATGTGGAATAAGGAGCCCTGCAAGCAAAAAAGGCATTTGGTGCCTCTGTAGGAGATGAAAAGGGGCCCCCTTTTTTATTTTTCGTCTCTCTTCAGGCACAGATTATGTCACCTCCTTCTTGATTACCTGGTGTTAGTTAGAGGAAGATTATTTTTTTCCTCTAGTCTTTTCACAGAACAAAGAATAAAACCCAGCCATAGAAACAGGCAGGCTGGAAAGGAAATACAAGAGCAGGAAGGAACAACACAGATTTTTGGGCTCTCCAAAAAAATGAAAAGGTCAAAGAATGCTATTTCAGTGAAATATATGTTCAAGACTGAAGCTGGTGGGTAGATCTGCTTGCTGACCAGGAGGATCAGAAGACATGACCCAAGTCAGAAACAACTTTCACTTCAAATGAAGACCATGGAACTTAAAAAAATCCCACAAAAACACCCCACCAAACAAAAAACAGCCAACAAAAAAACCCCTGCCATCACCAGTACCCATTTTTCTGAAAACTACGTTACACAAAGCTTTCAGATAGCTTGTATCCTTTCTGAACTCTGATGTATCTGATTTCATTTAACTTTTTTGGGAAATTAAAATGGAGGGTCATTACCCATCATGAAGTGATGTCCCCACCAATCTTTAGGTAACAAAATATGAAAAAATGCAAGGTTAAGAAGAAAAACCTGCACAATTAATCTGTTCTCAGCCCATATTAAAACATAATTCGAGTATATTACAGAGAGCGCTCCAATGTGTACTGGTTGGAACTGGGATAAGGTTAATTTCCTTCACAGTCATTGCTATGGTGCCATGTTTTAAATTTGTGGCCAAAACAGTGTTGATAACAGAGGAGTGTTTTAGCTGTTGCTGGACAGCGCTCACAGTGTCATGGCCTTTTCTGTTTCTCACGCTGCTGGGCAAGTGAGTTTGCTGGGGCTGCACAAGAAGTTGGAAGGGGACATAGCTAGGACAGCTGACCCCAACTGACCAGAGGGATATCCCATACCATATGATGTCATGCTGAGTAATAAAAGCTAAGGGAAAGAGGGAGGAAGGGGGGTACATTTGTAGCTACAGCATTTGCTTTCTCAGCTGCTAGACATGATGGACCCCTGCCTTCTCGGGGATGTCTGATCACCTGCCTGCCATTGGGAGCGGTGAATTAATTCCTTGCCTTGATCTGCTTGCAGGCACAGCTTGTGCTTTACCTACTAAACTGTCCTTATCTCAACCCACGAGTTATCTCCCACACTCTAAGGAGGGGGATCGAGTGAGCAGCTGCACGGTGCTTAGCTGCCTGCCAGGGTTAACCCTCAACACAATGTCAGTAGCTGTAGTGCTTGAATTCCTGTACCAGGCACCCAGCTACCATTCAGAACAAAAGACACCAAACACAACCCACCTGAATTTGCTATAGAAAGCAGGGGTGCTGTGATGAAGTAGAAATGGGAAGGAGTGGTAATAAGAAAGGATGACCATTCCTAACCCCCTAAGAGCAAGGCTGTTCCAAAGGGTAAGATTTGTGTGGGAAGAAAGGAGGAGTGAATGTTTTCAACTACCAGACTCCCGACTCCCTACCACTGCCTTGTTTTTACTGGGATTACAGGAAAGAAAAGAGGAGTACTTAACTAATGTGAACAACAAAAGATTGCCCAAAAGCCATTCTCCAATTCTGCAGAGAAATTGTCAACTGGACTATACCAGTTTAAGAAAACAGCAACTTTAAGTGATACCTATGTGACTTTCTTCAAGCTCATAAGAAACAACTTTTACACTTACTATTTCCACTGAGGATTGTGTTTGCAGCTTAAATCAAAAGAGTTCTTCCATATATTACTTATTTCAGTCAAACAGGAAACTATATTCAAGTTTAACCAAAAAATATGTAGGGAAAAATTCAAGTATGATCTCCTAATGTGTAAAATGAATTATTGTGCACATCACTTCCACATATAGCACCAATTCAAACTTCAGAATAAAAGCAATCATGATCCATGCATTTGCTGATACTTGTAAGAATCACCTACATTTAATCATGTTTGCTTGCATCCAGGCACAAACTCAGATCCCTAGAAAGGCAGAAAAGTCCCTCTAGCTCTATACCATGTTTTTATCATCTCAGTGATTTGTTTTCTTTCTCTGTTCATTCTTTTTACATGTTCTTTCCTAGAATTGATGAGTATCATTTCCAAAGACTAGCTCAATTTTCAAAGGAACACATCTCCTTTGTGGCATAAAATGGAAGAAGTATCCCTGTACCTCACAGGTCATTATTTAGAACATTACTTTGTAGAAATAATGATTCTTTTGATTCCTATTCTTATGATCAAAAAATTTTGTCTCACATCTGTCAGGCAAGCAGAATTTTTACAAGAAGCAAACAACTGACTTTCCTTGTATTGGATGTAAAGCATATCTTCTTTATGAAAATTGAAAACACATGCTTTGCACATTTGCATTTCTTTCCATTTCAGAAGTTAAAGGAAAAGATTATTTCACATTCAAGTTCTCATATTTGCATGTAAGATTCGCGTACTTGAAAAGCAATAAACAATTTTAGTGCAAACAATTTTAGTCTCTAAACCTGTGAATACAGAGCTTTCAGCAGGTCGAAGGAGGTGATCCTCCCCCTCTACTCTGCCTTGGTCAGGTCCCACCTGGAGTACTGTGTCCAGTTCTGGGCTCCCTGGTATAAAAGACAGGGACCTCCTGGAGAGAGTCCAGAGAAGGGCTACGAAGATGATTAGGGGCCTGGAACATCTCCCGTATGAGGACAGGATGAGTGAGCTGGGTCTGTTCAGCCTAGAGAAAAGAAGACTAAGGGGGGACCTAATTAGTGTTTATAAATATCTTAGACATGGGATGCAGGGGGAATTGGCCAGCCCGTTTTCAGTGGTCTGTGGGGACAGGACAAGGGGCAATGGCTGTAAACTGGAGCACAGGAAGTTCCGCACCAACATGCGGAAGAACTTTTTCCCAGTGAGGGTGACAGAGCCCTGGGACAGGCTGCCCAGGGGGGTGGTGGAGTCTCCTTCTCTGGAGATATTCAAGTCTCGTCTGGATGCCTATCTGTGCAATATGAGCTAGGGAGCCTGCTTTGGCAGGGGGGTTGGACCCCATGATCTCTCGAGGTCCCTTCCAACCCCTACGATTCTGTGATTCACATAACCTGTCAAACTACCAACTGAACCCTTCAATGAAGTGCAGGAGGGTGCAGGTCCCAGCTACTCAGAACAGACTACTTCTCTAAACACCAAGTCATGGTTTTGGAACGCAACATATTTTAAGCCTCAGTTTCTTTCCTCCAAAAAAACAGCTCATTCTTTCCGAGGTCTGAAGCAAAATCTTTGCACATTACTTCCAAGACCATTGTTTCCTGTTTGTTTTAGGAAGTTGCAGCGTTAGATTCCTTGCTGTTTTCAGCTGAAGTTCTACACACTGAAGAGACTTGCTTTTTAAGATGTGTGACAGCAAGGAAATCTGAAGAAAACAGAAACAACTCATCTTTTGTCTTAGTTGTACCTCTACAAAATGAAGATAATTTTGTTTGAAAGCTGATCTGATGAGCAGATGATGTGTACCAAGAAAGAGAATGGTGCAAGTACAGCTACTAAATACTTCTTCTACAGACTTCTGTTACAGTCATACATCCCTAAAGGTTGTTAAAAACTACATTATTTAAGAAAACCAGAAATTTAATCTGTTCATTATAACAATGATATGGGAGAAAGAAGGTAAGATACAGCTTAAAGGAATACAAATAAAAAAATAAAGAATGCTATGGAAAACAAAGACTAGTTTTACCATAACAGCTCTCTAAATATAGCTCAGGAAATGAAAAGGTTAGAATACACAAACAGTACTGTAACATCCCAGACACTGACCCCCACATACTGTAAAGAAAATTGAAGGATGGGTGTCAAGCTTACATAAAAAAAGGCTAGGAAAATTCAGTAGCAAAAAACCAGCAAAACAAAGATCATATATCATGTGGTGAGTCAAACTAAGCCTGGCTAGTTTTTCCCCTTTTGGTTACAAAAAGGTAAAAAGGGTTCTGTACATATATTAAGATGGACTGGCCTGACAGATCTCCAAAAGAATCAGATCTAACAGCAGAGAGCCCAACATTCAGGCATTTAATTATTTTAGTTTTAAAGTGCAAGGTAAAAATGTTCTGTGCTAAGAATAAAGGCATGACTTCCCAACTTTGCTCAAGGCAAAGAAGAATAATGAAGCTGCTTCTCATAATATGACACAACAGAAACTTGAAATTAAAAAAAAAAATTGCAGGTCTTAACTATAATTTTTTTTTACATAAACTCTAAATGCTAATTCAAGTGATTGGCTGTGTGTAGTAAAAACCACTCTCCTGACCAACTTTAAAAGCATAACCTGTATCACTACAGAAGTAAACAAACAACTTTGCCAATATCTCCTAAAAAAACCCCAAAATCAAGCTATTCAAAATCAACTTTTAAGAAATTCATCACGAGTTTACAAACAACACTATTAATTGCAACATATGCCTTATTTTATTACATGCATTTAATCCCCAATCTCCCAAACTTCTGAGTAATTGTAGGAGCAAAGTCTGGTACCTTAGAAGTCAATTTAGCAATTTTTCCCCTACAGATGCTAGCACAAACTATTCTAGACATAACTATGTCTCATCTCCACAGTAACTAATGTCAAGGATAGTATTATATAAAATGGCTTAACAAATATTTGGGTTCCTCTATATGTTTTGACAACGCTAAAAGCAGTTCCCCCCCCATCTGGTAAAAGAACAGCAGAGCAATACCGTACCTAATGCTTTCTTGGCAAGGAGAACTACAGGCATTACCAAAATGCCCTTTCAACACAATAAAAAGCCAACTCTGAGCTCAATGAAATCAAAGTGAATTACATTTGTACAGAGTGATGAAATATATTAGGTATTATGAATCCGTTACTTTCACATTTATAAATTAAATTAAATACAGTGTTTACTTGTATTTTCCAGAAATGCATATAGAAAACATGAAACTAGGTCTCTCCTACTCCCCCTTTTGTGTTTTATTGCTGACCCATCTTTACATTCTAAAATTTTGCTAGGTAAATAATTTAAAATTTTACTGTTGAATACCTGGGGAAAAAATACTATTCTCCTAATTTGGGCCAAAAACAAGAATACTACCAGAATAGTCAATAAATTGCAAAAATCTCTGAATTAATGCTTTAGAGGAGAGTTACACAACCTCTCTTCAGTGGCTAACCAGAAAGCTACATATTCCTTCTTATCAAAGGCCCTGGCAACTCTTCAGTCAAGTTCATTACTGTATGAGAAAAAATCAGCTAGCTTTACTGAAAGGAAAAGGAATATTCTTATAGTCCTTTTGATACAGTTAAGATATTTAACTGAGCATTTTTACTCTGTTGGTAAAATGAATTTCAAAGAAGCAATAGCTGAAATACTTCTTAAATGTTCATTTATCATCCTGTGACTGGGCATTCAGGTGCCCAGATTTGTATCACTTTAGGCAAAGCTAGGATATGTTTACCAATTTAGATCTCAGAAACTCTGATTTTAAAATATTTCAATATAGATGTAAGAGTGTTCAGAATTCACCTGGTTCTATTTTAGTTAATATTTTCATGTGTATAATCCAAATTGCAATTTAGAAAGACCACCAGCAATATATGTGAGACAGGTAATTTCATAAGAAGCTTACTACAGAGTCCTTCCTAATGGCCTGGATTCCTCTCCCTCTGTAGGTTTCCAGCTCCAGCATTTCATTTCTCAGGGATTATCTGACATGTGAGTTATTGAAATCACAAAACAAAACACAACCAAAACCTCCAGTTGTTTCACTATCGAGCTGTGCGACTGTACAAGATAGGGAACCAACTGTGTGTCACCCCCTTCTCATCTTGTGTTTTCTTGTTTTAAAAGAGATACCTGCATTTGATATCCAAGAGCAAAAAGGGGAAGAACAGATAACCAAGCTAGTATTGCTGCCTAAATATTATGGGGAAAACAAGTGCATCCACAGGAAAATCTTTACATTTGTCTCAGAACAATGGATATTTGCATCATGCAGGAATAAATCTCTTGATATTAATTTTCTACACAATCTGTCAGATGTACCTTCTATAATTCTGAGATTTTAGGAAACTTAGATTTTGCACATAAGGCAAATGCATTCTCCCTAAAACAACTACATTTTTACTGAATAGCCATTATATGTTAAAAAAATGCAGAAATTTGTTTTAACAAGAAATAGCTTTAAATGTTAAGTCTGCCACCATTTTTCCATCAACAGTGAATGACAATCTAGTACAGGTTCTACTTTCACAAATCATTTACAAGCATAATAGTAGTATGTATAAGTAATGATTTTTAGACAAGTTCATAAAAGCACAGCAATGCAAATTCAAAAGTAGTTTCTTGGAGAAACTATAAGGCTTACTAAAAGGGTATTACTTACTATAATCAGCTGCTTATCACCATCTTTTCCAGCTTCTTTTAGCTTCTGAATATGTTCCTCAGATGGCAGGAAGTTACTGCATTTTGATGCTAATGAAGGATTTGACAATGGAACCCTTGAAATATAAATATATTTCATGTTAAAAAAAATGACTGCTTATACATGTCATCCTATACACTCAAAGCTGTTGTGATTAGCATAACTAAGCTTTAACAAGATGCAAATCCACGTTTATTACCCCAAAGCACAGTCCTATATATTTTAATTTGTAATTCAAATGGAAAAATAAGGAAATAAAAGGATTAAACAAAAAATACAGTTTGTGTCTAGCCTAATGGCAAGAATTTTTTTCAGGAAAAAAAACTTTAAGAATCAAGTGGGGCAAGTTAGTCACAACCATTAAGACTAGCATTTAAAGGAGACATTTTCAGAACACCACTGGTGGTGCCTAATGCTGTATTTCCCATCTAAGGTTTAGGCTTCAAGTTACAGGTATCAGACATGAGGCTGCTAAACCAGACATAAATATTCCCACAAATATAAGTGGGCAGTATAAAAGAGATGTCATAAATCTCTCAAATTCAATGCAAACTTATTCTCTTCTAAGGTCTGGTGGTGAAGGGGGGTGGGAAGAGGACCGAAGGACTAAGTGGATGGATACCACTGGAATCTCTCTCACTCAGTTTATGTTTCCTCTTACCACAACTGAAAGAAACATTGGAAAGTACTATAATACATCAACAAAGTTAGTCTATGTCCTTGCTACTATATTCCTGGTAATTCCAGGTTTGGATAGAACTCCTGGAGATCACCAAAGCAAAACTTGTACTTCAGCTAGATATTCATATATTTTCTGTTTCTGAGCGAACTAAGGTTATAGGGCCAAACAACTGCAGCAGCTGCTGCAGTACTGGAGCAAGTTAATTCAGTGAGTCTTCAAAAAAACCCACAACAAAACAAAACAAAAAATCCTCTTGCAGTACATTTTCAAAAGATCACTTTCTATGCTAAATCAGAGATATTTTTTTCATTCATGTCACGTGGCCCAAAACTTTCATTAGGTAGCTACTTCAAGATTTGCCTTTTNCTTTCATTAGGTAGCTACTTCAAGATTTGCCTTTTCCCAGCGTTTCTTACAAGAGAAGAGAGCTAGACTGGAGATATGCACGTTACTCCATGTAATGGCAGGGAATCACAGAAAGAATAATGGCTTAAATCTTGGACAGCAGATGGAACGCAGGGTAACAAGGCTCTCACAAGAAAAATCTGTATCAAGTAGCAGTAAAGCAACATGGACCT
>VZTU01009063.1:0-13469 GCA_013400835.1 Zapornia atra
TTCTATGATTCTATGATTTATCTTGGATATATGTGATTAAAAAAGCTGAATGAATCTAGCACCAACATAATTTGGTCATGGTTAATGATGTGTACTTGCATTCTGGTTTTAATTAATTGAATTAGCATAATGCCTTTTCCTGTGCTGCACTTCCTAAATAACCCCTTTTACTAACTCTAACATCCAATATATTTTGTGTTTGCTTGCAGGAAAAATAAAAAAATAATAATTAAAAAACAAAACCAAAAACAAACCCTCATAACTGATTAAAAAGTGTCCACTAATGTAAATCATGCTTGGTTTCATACTTTAAATGTAAGACAGGTCAGCTTGATTCAGTCTTTTTGTTTACTGTATTTGACTGATGCTAGATACTCAGTAACACACAACTTTAAAAGTCGGAAAATACATGTCTGCAGGTAGAAAATAATTGAGCAATGCATTATCTTTCATGCCATAAGAAATGCTGTCCACAGCAGAAGGCTTAAATCTCCACCCAAATGGACAGCTGGTGAAAACTTGCTAGAGAAGTACTGGAAAAAGTTTCTGGAGTACCTTTGCCTATGAGCACTAACAAAGTGATGCAGAATTTTATACTTTGGCAGAAATGGAATTTTAATCAGATACTATCTAGATTTAGATAAAATTATTGTTGTAAAACCTCAATATTTTTAGTGAATTCAGTGGAACTTTCATAGTGAATTCTGCTTTTAATAACAAAAGTAAAAAACCTCAAAACCCCTCAAATAGAATGCCAAAACCCCAGACACAAAAAAGATGTTTTTGTATATAGAGTTGTTTATTACATATTTTAAATGTCATAATAATCTATGATATAATGTATAAGAAAGAGTGAATCATAGAAAAAAATTACAGAATTATAGGGATTGGAAGGGACCTCAAGAGATCATCAAGTCCAACCCCCCTTCCAAATTAGGTTCATTATTCTATGTATAAGTTTTTAAATGGTAGTATTATTGCTGATTGCAGTGGACGCTGAAGCAGTGGGAGGATCACCAAGCAGCAGCAGCAGCAATAGGAGGCAGGCCATGAGATTGACACATGGACAAGGAGAGGCCTGTTGGAACAGGGGGTGATCCCCAAACAGCTGACCCTGGACCCATGGATTGGATGAGAAAACAAGGAATGGAACATGAACCTGGCAGCTAGAGAGAATTTAACAGGCAACCAGTCAGCCCCATTAACTTCAAAAGAAGAGCATATATATTTCCCAGTGGGCAGAATGGTGACCACCTGCAAAAAGCAGTGTCCCTTGCTTCTTGCACCTAGTAGAACCCATGCAGCCACATAATGCAACCCCACAGGTATCCAGCTGTATGATGTGCAGAAGGGATATTCCTAGAGATGAAAAGCAGTTTTTAACATCACAGAAACTTGTTTGCTTTGTCATGTGTATCTGTTTTGCTAACAGTCCATGCCATGCAATGATTGAAAGTTCGGGATTGTTTTTTAATTTGAAAACAAACAAACAAACAAAACTTTCTGAGATTTTTTGTGTATTGTACATCCCCTCTTAAAGGACAAAACTGGTTACTCACAGCAACTTAACAAGAATGAGGCTATGACAAATGAAAGAGTTTCCATTATTGTTGTTTGATTATGTTGTGGGTTTTTTCCCTGGTCCTATTTCTACTACCATTTGACAAAGGAATCAAAATTTAATGTCTCAAAATGTATTATATATTTCACTATAGCATATGTAAAAGGAAAATAAATATATATACAAATGAAGAATTAATTCAAGGTAAATATGTCTCAAGGTACTGCCAGATTCAGGGATGGTTGCAACCACCATGAGAGGCAATCAAACAAGAGGCCATTGATTGAGATTTGACAAAAAAACAAATCACATTTTAGAATCTGTCAGCCAGGGAAGTACAGTCAGTACAGTTCCTAAGCTTCAGTCCTCATTGCATTAAAGCATTGCACAGTTTCAGTGATCAACACTGATATTCTTCTGTTCATCAGATTAATGCAGTCAAGATGATAATCATGTGTTTTTTAGCTATACTCTAAGTACTATGAGGCAGTATTATACAACTGCCTATACAGTTAAATTGTTAGCATGGTTCCTGGAATAATTTTAGTCCCGGTCAATTCACTGTCATCATAATTCCCAGGTAAAGTTGAGCAGTTAGCACAGACCAGAAGCAAGCAGCCTGAATACAGCTATTCTTTCCCAAAGGATCATACATATAGCTGTATACTTAAGGCTAAGCCATATCTCTTGGCATCTGAGTTAGGGGAATGTCCCTAGGAGTGTTCAGTTTATTAGTAGAAAGAAAAATATGAATTTCACATAGATAGTGTCTGAGGAGGAGGATGTCCATAAAATCTACTCATAAACAAGCAAAGAATATTGAAAGAAACAAAACACCCTGAGATGTGCTGTAAAGCACTTTGAAGAGCTGAAATAGAGACCATTTTTAAATTTGTGTTTTCTGCTTCTTCCATGTCATTAAATTTCAGCTATGTGGAGTTAAAACTTTGTTCAGGTAACAGCTTAATAGTTATGATGTCTCAATTTCTAAGCTTGTTATGAAAGTCATACAAAGGATTCAGTCTTTACTACTTATTTATACTTTACAATGCTATGTCGACCCTGTTTTGAACTACTTTTATTTAGCTCTTTCTGGCTGTTGTTACAGCTTTGCAGTTAAGGTATGCTTCCAGAGTTAGTAGTCTACCTATCACTGGAGGCAGCATTTCCCAGGGTTAAAAAAGCAGCCCTACTTTTTTTCCTGTTGTTTTGGTTTCTGGTTTTGTGTGTGTGTGTGTGTGTGTGTTTTGGTGGGAGTTTTTTTGCAACTGACATGTCTTTTTCCCACAGGTGTTTTGTTACAGCTTTTTATTACTGCGTGCAGCAAGCATGGCAGGTACATAAGGTCCTGGGAGGAGAAGGGAGAGAAGAGAGGAGTGTTATGGACAGAAACATAGAAAAGGAAGAGTGAAAAAGGGATTGACACAATCACCAAAAGTAAGAGAAGATGTTTGTATTTGCAAAACTAGGGACAAGGGAGATGCAAGTAGGACTGAATAAGACTTTGGCTTTATGCTATTCCAAGTTGGTTTTTTTTACTCTTGTGCCTCCATTTTATGGCAGTTAGTGCCTAAGATCTAGATATGCATTAATGTTTTGACAGCATTTCCCACAGCAAGTGATACTTACTCAACATTTTAAAATAAGTCAGATTTATTTCTACTGTGCAAAATAATCTTGTTAGATAATGTATTTTATTTGCCTTCTGACTTCCTGTGCCCTTCTTCCTTTGATCTCCTCATCTTTTACTTTATGGTGAATTATATAGCACTCCAAATCAGAGTTAACACAATATTTACATTAAATACCTTACCTATTAGAGTATAAGGCTGCATTGTGATTTTGCAAGTAAAAATTTCAATATGATGATAAATACTGAAGAATATTTACAAAAACTTAGGAATAATCATTGAGTTCAAGTGTAAATCCGCTGTAATTAATAAAATACTGAAATGATAAGATCTCACTGATCATCCAGGTCCAAATTATTAACTCATTATGGTTTAAGGGACTAAATTTATATATATATATATACACATATATATATATAGATATACATACAAATCTATATATATTCACTTAGCTATAAGAAAGTGTTTGGTCCCCCCACCACACCTTCAATTCTGTTTTCTTCAGAAGCCTCATGGAAATGTTATGATGTTGGAACTCTGCTATATAGTCTCATGAGATAATACTTGGGGATTATTTGGCCATTTGGCCATTTTAAACCCACAAACCTCCTGAACACGGTGGTCGTATGCTGCTGGCTGCCTTTAGCACTCCTCCACAACTCAAAAAGAAGTAGAATCTGCTGAAGATGACAGAACAACAGAACCAATGGAGAAACAGGCCTTTCTTGCTTACATTAAGAAATTTACATTGCATTGTGACAGGACCTTTTTCAGAAAATACCTGTATTTTTAGTTAACAGACCTTTAGAGGTCTACTACAGTTCCCTTTCTTTCCCAATTGTGTCCCATCAGTTACATGTTCAAGTCAGAATAGTTAAGTGGTGAGGAGAGGACAGAGTTGCAAAAGCAAGGCATGATTTTAAAAAGGAATGTGTGATCAGTCATGATGAAAACAGCAGAGTTCAAGTATGGAGCAAAGGCCCTGAGACTTGACATGGAGAGGTCATTGTAGGCCTTGATGTTAGCATATCCGTGGTGCACAATAAAAGTCAAATTGGAGAGGATCTATGTTGGATTGAAAGAAAAGGAACTTGAGGCAATTTCTATAATCTATGAGTTCAAGGAGTTCACCGATGAAGGGAAGAAAAGAAAGGGGGAATGGAGAGTTGACTTTCAGAAGCTGCTGGATATTACAGTGTGCTTATATTGTTAGGGAAAGGAACAGGAGAAAGGACAGCAGGGCTCAAGAAGTCATAGTGTTGAAGTGGGAAGAAATGGAGTCACAGGCAGGAGCAAGGGCCAAAAGATGGAAGCATGATGCAAGTGGAGAGGTCACTTTGGATCTTGTAGACCTTTACTAGAAACTACAGAGATAATATAGATAAAAGAGACAAAAAAAATCTTTTATATGCCATAACAATAACTGTCCCACCTCCTCGTTTGGGCTTCATGCTAGCAAAGATTAAATAAAAAAGAATGACATTTTGATTCACATCCAGTAAATAGTCAAACTGTGTAAATATTATAGCTTAAAAAAAAAACCCAAAAAAACCCAAAAGCCAAAAAGATAAATCTTATGAGAAAAAAAGAAAATTTAAGTACTTTATTTTGCACTATACTATAACTGAATGAAGACAAGCTGTCCTTTCTGTAGTATTTAAGTGGATCCTTTTATGTTGGGAGAGGGAAATGGAGAAAAAAGGAAAAAACAAACTAAAGAAAGGAATATAAATTATCCATTCCAACAAGGAAAAAAAAAAATGTTTGCACCTAGCTTTTGGTTGTCAAAATCAGATAACTTTTCAAACATTCCTACATTTAAATATAAACTCATTTCTCCCAGACAAATTCTAGTAAATAATATATTACACCGATTCCTGTCAGGTAGTACCAATGAGGAAACATAATGGTTACAGCCACCCCTATGATAAATTAAGAATGATGTCAGTATTGATTCTGAAGAAAGTTAGCTGTGTAAATAGTCCCAAAGTATTCTGTATACTCAAGTATTGGTTCTTTTTCATCCAAAACTGTACAGATCTTTTCATGCTAAATAGTATGATCATAAAAGCTGTCAAAATTTAAAATAGTTCATATCCCCCTGTGACACAAATCTTTATTATGGGAATTTTGTAAGAAATTAAATTTCTGTTTAGCACAGTGTGTACATTTACGATGATAATGAATTTTATGATACCCAACAGAAAGCATTTTTGATGTCTTTACTGCTTTCAATTCCCCTCTAGAGTGCAGTTTGTTGTTAACTCCAGAATTTTTCTAAATTATTTGACAGAAATAAATCCCCAGTAGATACTAAATCGTTTCATATAAATCTGAAAGTTTTACATTAAACTAAAAAGGGGAGAAATGAAATTAAAATATATTCAGATTCATCCTTATGCACACTTCGTTAGATGATGCCATAGATATTGGTGATCACAGTGCTCAAACGTAGCACTAGAATACTTGTATTATCTACCTGATTCTCTAGTCAATGGAGATTTTGCTGCAGCAGTCCTGGTACGTAAATGCTCTCAATTTACCCAATAAATAATTAAATAACTAGTTGTAGTGTTCTCTCTCGGTTAAGCTGCAATGCCACTCCTCATACGAGCTCCCCGCTTACTATGCTCATGGCACAGATGTTGCCTTTCACAATATTGAAGATGACAAATCACCGCCCTGAAGAAAGTACGATTTGAATAACATACTGTGTAAAGAATGGTGGCAGTATATAATGATACGCATGCATTAAAAAAACTGCAACAGATAAATTTGGTTAGTGGTAATTGTGAAGTTATATATTCATTTTCCCCAATGTTTTAAGTAAACATAATTTAATCGTTGCTGACGGGCTCTTTCTCCATACATCTTTACATTTCAGCTTGAGGGGAAGAGCACATAGACTTAAGAGCAGTTCTAGAATACCAACCTAAGGGTACTAGAGAACTTTTGATGAACTGTATGGCTTGACTCTTAAGAAAAGATAAATTTCCTCAAAAAGGGAAAATGTAAATTAATTCATGTCAGATCCTCAGAGAAGTCAGGAGGAATGAAGAAACAATACAATTCTACCCTCCGTACTTTCTCTGAGTGACAAAGAAAATTCTTACAACCTTATTTTCAAAATATTGAGGCCCCTGGCTTCAGCTGTATACTTTCAAAAGCAGTTTCAAGCACAAAC
Organism: Zapornia atra; assembly: GCA_013400835.1. Lineage (NCBI taxonomy): Eukaryota > Metazoa > Chordata > Aves > Gruiformes > Rallidae > Zapornia > Zapornia atra. Next base: position 6,377 of record VZTU01009063.1, read on the forward strand.
AAAATTCAAACTGATGAAACTCACATAAACTTTGAAAATATGACTGGTAGAATCCCCTGTAACTGAGCTTCCCTAAGTGTACTGAGCTTCCTTAACTGTACTAGATATAATAGAATTCAAGGTGTGTTTTTAAGAAATAATATGCTTGATAATCTGTTTCACAGCTCAAATGAGAAATGTCCCCGTAAGTTTGTATGGCTTTGGAAACGTTGATGAATGAGGAATGTGAAGCAACCTTTCAATCTCATAAGTGCAGTTTTAAAGGTTCAAGCTACTGATTCAGGAGTCCAACTGTTCCACTTGTAGTGGCAGGCCAACTAAGGAACAGTAATAAAAGAACTCATATTGCATGTGCTGTCTGAGGTACAAGAAACTTCACTTTCAGAGTGGGTTTTGGGGTTTTTTGTGTTCTTGTTTGGTTTTTTGGTTTGTTTTTTTTTCCTGGGTTTTTTTTTTTGTTTGGTTGGGGTGGGTTTTTTTGTTTTGGTTTGGTTTTTTTCTGGAAGCCAGAAGGAGTGAGACCCAAGATCTGTTTAAAGATATAGGTTGCCAAAATTCCTATTTCCTACTCCTGGTATCACCATGGCAATTGGAAAAGTAAACTTCTATCAAAAATGCTATTTTAAACTTCTTGCTGCCCCAAATCAAAACTTTCAAGTACTTTCAATTGGTGGATCACTAAGATTTTTATCAATTATTTTATATCAATATTAGGCTTGTTCTTCATGTCTTTTATATTCTTTTTAAGTCCTGATCCAAAACTTCTTTTTTTGATCTGTAGATCATATGTTTAAAGACACCACTCTAAAGCTACCTACTCATTTCAACTTTTTTGGTTTTTAGCCTTACTGATCATGCTCTTTATTCTTCTCTGAGACTTCTGATATTAGACCCCATTTTTTCTCAAACACAGGGACTAATTGAGACTAAATAGAATGAAACAATTATCACAGAATCACAGAAACAAAGGATGGTTTGGGTTGGAAGGGACCTCAGAGATCATCTAGTTACAACCCTCCTGCCATGGGCAGGGTTATCCTCCACTAGACCAGGTTATCCATTCCAACCCAGCCTTGAACATTTCCAGGGATGGGACAATCCCTCTGGGCAACCTGTTCCAGTGCCTCACCACTGTCATAGTAAAGAATTTCTTCTTAACATCTAATCTAAACCTACCCTCTTTCAGCTATCATAACTTCAGCTTGCCATAGGATTCTGCCTCACCCCCCACCCCAGGAAGATTTTTTTGACCAATATTCTTCTTGAGGTTAGCTGTAACCCCACTTTTTTTTTTTTTTAAAGTAGCAATCACCTGGCTCCTGTTCTTGTATAAAATGTCACAAGTACCAGTAACAAGTTGCATGTTCTTTCTCATCCAGGAAAGTAATTTAAAATTCCAATGAATAAAGGAATTGATTGCTTAATCTTTAATGAGGATTAAGAAAATATGCAGTGACTTTCTCCTTCCAGTTAACTACTGATTCTGAAGAAGGAAATATTACATTCTGATGATGATAATGTAAGCAATAAACTGTCTAGACATTTAATCTTGTTCAAACCATGTAGTGACTTGAATATCATGGGGCAGCTTGTGTTGTGCAAGTTACAGGCTAAAACACTCTTTTATTATTGTGTCACAAAGGATGCCTGCTGTTTCCCTAGTATCCAGTTTGAATATTACTAGCCAGCTGTGCTCTATCATACATTAATCATACAATGTTATTCATAGTCTAATCTGTGTTTTATACTAAAAAGAGGCAGGTTCTCATTATTGGATCATTTCATTAAGTTGAGAAAATGGCAAGCAAAAAATAAACTAAATAGACTCAGAATAACCATGAGGAGTAGAAATAAGAGACACAAAATCAAGTGACAGAAAATCTAGGAGAACAAAGGAACGCCTCTAAGCATGTGATAGCATCCTTTAATGTAGTGACACCAATTTAGAAAGTTTTGTATACAGATCTCTGCTCCTCTTCCTTTTTGTCCAATCAGGATAAATAAAAACATATTATTTAGCTGTACTGTTTGAGACAGTTTAGGAGAAGAATTTGTATTTAGTATTTATTTCACAGGTTGTTACCAGAATGTCACAAAAGAACTATTTTACAAATGCATTTATTCTTCTAATGCTATAGTTGGTATGGCTAATGATTAACATAGAGGTAGAACATTTTTTTTTCCTTAACACTGGCTGTAAAGCATCCAAACATTAGAGGATCTGTCAAATCAAAAAGTGATAGATATGGTTTTGATGAATTGAAAATATAAGTAGGTAACCTTAAATGTGCAACATGAAATATTATACCTTCAAACATGCAGAATGTTTCATTATTTTTGGACTGTTACTTGGTTTTCTGCAAAAGGTGCTATATGATTCTTAGTTTAATTTCCGTTTGTATACTGTGTAATAAACCTCTCTAAATACAATCTTTGCAGAAAACAAAAATATTTATAAGAAAACAATGAGGGAGATGTGGATATGTTATACTTAAAAAAAGTTAAATATTTTAATTTAATATATAAATTCCAGGACCATCATTCTTTTCACATCCCTAAATTTGTAAGACCAATTATGAAATATTTTCAATGTTGTTTTTTTTTTTTTCTTGGGGTTTATTTGGCCTAAAGTTCAATAATCTCTTGAGTTATCTAAAGTGATGGACCTTTTAGCACCTCCTCAGTTGTGATGTTCAACTGCGAGCTATATATAGAACTAGAATATATTAAGTGTCTGACTGTTTCCTTTCACTTCCTATCTTTTTGATATATTGCTGAAACTGTCATGATTCTGGGCACTACTTTCTCAATTTATTTATATAGATAATTTTTAATTCTCTTTACCTTAAAATGTATCCTATTCCCAAGATAATCAACCAAGTTAAATAAACATATACAACTTCCTGAAAAAAAAAAATAAAAATTGGTCCACAGGTATATTTTTTCATAGTTCCCACAACTAAGATGCAGTTTAATAGCTTTGTAGACATGTATGAGCTGTAATACATTACATTTTCTCTAGACACATTTTTTTTTTCCTCTTTATGTTGTATACACTGAAAGTTTCTAAGAAATACTTCATAGGATGTCTGAAGTACTAGTGCAACTTTTAGATAAAAACAGACCCCATACTTTGAATCTTTCAAGCAATAGTGAAACACTGCCTTTTTTGCCTATTATCATTTTATTAAGTCCTTATCTGGAGTAAATAATTATGAAGTTGCTGGTTGCAATGGATATTCATAGATCTTATGATAGATTTGAAGAGGAATTGAAATTAACATGTTACTGAAAGTTCACTTCACTTCCATAGTGTAGAATTAACATGCCTGTTTTCACATCTTTTCTTGTTTGTTGGGGGGTTTTTTTGGGGTTTTTTTTGTTGTTATGTTTGGGGGTTTTTTAACACGAATTTGTGTAATGTGCTCTTCTGGGGGTGGGAGAATAGGAAATCTGACAATTACTGAAATTACTTAAATTCATAAGCTACATACCCAGATTTTTTCCATGTTCAGCCTTAAACTAGCTGAATTCTAACCTAAAACTTCTAATCACTTCTTATGGAATGTCCCTCAGTCACTATGACCTCTCCAAGATAATTTAGTGGAGGCAGACAATGACATGGGCCAGTTCCATGTGGTATGTATCCCATTATGTCCTCTAGGTGTGTATATATCCAATTTATTTAAATGTCCCATAACCTGGTCATTCACTGAAAGTAAGTTTACATAGCTCTATTCTTTCCCTCTGGTAGAAGGACCCTAGGATTGCTGAAGACAAGTTTTTTTGGTAAAATTGGTTTAATTACATCAGTCTTTTCTACAAGTTTTGTCACTAGGCAGCCTGCTCCGTTTTCCTTCGTTCTTTTGCCACAGATGCACTGGTGGAAGCCATTCCTGCTGCTCTTCATGTTCTTTTCTGGATCCAGATGCATCTGTGTTTTGGCTTTCTTAATCCCCATCCTCCACGGACCGACAGACTCTATTTTTAATTGTTTCCAATTGTTATCTTCAAAAAAAACATGCTGTTGCATTCATTCCTAAACTTTGTCCTTATTACTATACTTTATGCCTTCTCTCTTAGAGACCAGAGTTCCAAAAGTGATTGTCCCTGACCACAATTTATTTAGCAAGATATTTATGGCTCAAAATTTCCACATTCTTATTAAGAACCCATCAGAGTTCAAAGATTCATGACTCTAACATGCATGGCTGTATAATGGAGCAACTTTTATTAGGTAAGCGATATTGCCTGTGTCTCATTTAACCTGTGTCCAAAAAAAAGAGAAACTTTGTTTTGCATATAGAACAGGGAATGGGATATAAATTGCTCTCCTCTTAAGAATAAATGCTAAAGCCATTAAATACAGTTTCCTCTTACTACCCTAGGAATAATTTGAAAATGAAAGGATCTAAAACGTTCTGTCAGGGTGCCCTATGGGTCAGCAACTCCCTGGGGTCTGGACATTAGCAGCAGCAGGGGAGATAAGAGGCTCTAAGGGCCTTATCAGCTCTTGTCCATCTCATTGTGCCAGCCAGGGAGCATATAGGTTAGAGGTGGGGGGGCAGGGGAGAAGTCCCAGTCCCGGGCATCATGAACCTCCATGCAGATAAAGATGGTGTAAAGGACTGCAGAACCCCACCCCCTTTCTTTCCTCTCTCTCAATATGCCTTAAGAATTGCCCACAGAACTGTACCCTCCTCTCCGCTCTCAATCTTTCTAAATCACCTTAAACAATTGCCTCAATCCACCACAAAGTGAATTCTGTGAATTCCACAAGTCAGGAACAATGCTTTGAAGAATGTAACCCAAGTCCTCTGCCCATCTGCCCAGGCCCAAGGTAGAAGTGTGAAGGGGCTTGGACACTCTAGAACTTTTGAGGACCCTCTGGAGGCAGTATTGAGCATGAATCCCACCACCAGGTGGAAGGTGTGGCTATGCCAAGGCCTTACTGACTATGCAATGAGATAACACTATACAAGAAAACAAGACAAAAAAATATGTGAGGGAGTGTTACCTCACCAGACCTGAAGCAATATGTGAAGGGGGAATGCTTCCCCTCCCACTGGATCAGGAGACATTGGGTCTCCGCAGATCTGTGGTGGCAGCTGAAGCTATACATGGAGCATTACCTTACCAGACCTGAAGCAATACATGAAGAAAACTCTCCCTCTACTGGACCTGCAGTCATCAGACTGACGAGAAGATGCAGATCAATGGTGGTAGCTATTGAAATCTTCCCCCCACACACACCCTTTTCCACTCATTTCCCTTTCTTCTCCTGTTCCTTTGCATGTTTGTTGTGGGCCAAATAAAGTGACTTGAACCTAGACTCTGTTTTGAGTCTTAATTCTGTTCCCGAGAATTGCGAAGACCTGATCATGATAAAACACCTAATTGGACATCACTCAGGACTTAAGCTCAGCTGCCCCCAGCCACTCAGAGTGATCTGAGGTTGGATGGAACCCAATCGGCCTTAACCTCTGACAAATTGGTCTATCTGGCTGTGAATCGTGACAGATGGGCGTAGTCCAGTCTGGGATATCAACCTGGAGGTAGAGGTCAGGATCAGGCCATACAAGGAGAGCTGGGATCAGACAAAGCCCCATGATGGCTAGGCAGAGCCATGGGGAAGGGCCAGCCTTGCTCAGAGGGGGTCATGACTGGGTAGGGGTCTAAACAGCCCATGTGGACAGCAGGAAACTGGCTCTGCTGCAGCATCACTGGGGCAGGTACTGATGGCCCCATGGGGGCTGAGATGGCGTCCTGAGTCATGGGCAGGGTATCAGGAGCCCCAGGGAGGAGCATTAAGACCTATTAATGCCCTCAAGGTCCTGACACTGTTTCCTGGCAATCTCAATACTTTTCCGGTGTTAAAGTCTTTCAGAAACATTGATCAGCTTCATTCCCAGTCTTTTTCCAATTTCTGGGGCTGAACTAGTGAAATTAACACTTCTTAGTTTTCTGTACAATGCATACCTGCTCCCAGAAGACAATACAGCATTTTGCTTCCTATATGAGTAAAGAAACATGCTTAAAATCAGTGTTTAGATATACCACTTCTCCTCTTCCCCCAACCTGTTTCTTCTGTAAATTAAAAACTCAGTGGAAAAATGCATGCTTTTAACTGAGACCCCTGCATCGCTCCCTGAAAGCATTCACAGACACCAGACTCTTTGTTTAGGAGAACCAAAGAACTGAGACTTCCAGCTGAAGCACTTTCTTTGAGGCGAGAACCCTATTTTTAAACATTTTAACAAGTTCAGAAGCTTTCTAAAATAAGAATACCATTCTGGAAAAGCCACTTATGCTTAAGTGGATGACGTTATAAACTAGATCAAGGCAGTTGGAAAATGCAATGGAAATGTGAAGTTTATTTTGACCCTGGGCACATGGTGAGCATGATGAAGCATCTTACTGAGTGGAAGCAATTTCTTTTTCTCAACACCTAGAGACACAGGCAATAACTGATGGTAGCAATGATGTATAAAGCCAGATTAAAAAAAAAAAAGTTCTGTTTTTACAATATCAAGGTAAAAACAAAACTTTGCCTTCCATATGACAAAGAATATGAGCTATTTAATCCTACAAAACAGCTTTATTTTCTGGAGTTGTTAGGAAAACTACAGCATCCTTCATTTTTTGTTATCGACCTTCAAACTTGTGATTCTATTATCACAGTGTACACTGAAGAGAAGAGATATTCACTCTCATTGGGGGAGTTTTCTGATTTGCCTCCTTAAAGAACCTATCATGGAGCAGAGTAAAATTGTTCTCCCAAGTGTCTAGATTTATCGGAGTGGCAGCAACCCTCAGACTAAGTAATATTATAACTTTCTGTTCAATTCTTGGATTGCTTACCTTTAGTTTCTGCTTTATTCTAGACTCTCACCACCATCATAAGTCTTAAGGAAAGAGTAGTGCTATTTTAAGATTCTTATTGTGTTCATCTGTCAATCTCTGTGACTCTTACAGTAAGAGAATAGCTGAGGTTTACTCTTAAAAGTGGTGCATGAAGAACATAGAAAGTGGACTTTGAACTATGATTCTGAAGAATCTGGGGAGCTAAAAGGGGAGGTAGTATTTGAGGCCA
>VZTU01009065.1:0-16222 GCA_013400835.1 Zapornia atra
CCTTGTTTCCAGAACACACCCTTCTTTCCAGATGGAAACATGGCTTTGTGCTGTGATACTGTCATGACTTTGTAAACAATGAAAGACTAAAAATGAAATTAAAATAACCACTGTGGGAAACGCATCATTCACAGGTGGCAACTCCATATCTGCTCTTGCAGTTTTTGAAAGCTATGAATGTGGTGGGAATTGAAGGAGGAGAGATTTCAATTCAAGCTGGAGGTACTTGGGTTAAATGCTGGAAATCTGTTTTTCCACAGTAGAGAGGGAAAAATAGGGCTTTTTTTCTATTTATTAAAAAGTTTATTGTAAGAAAGAATAACGTTCTTTATATAGCTTTCTCAGTTTGTATTAACTGATGTTTGAGAAATACTGAGTTTAGAGTTCATGCAATCAGATAAAAGTTGAATTGTGTTGCCAATGGCACAAGTTTGTCATTCGTGTATGCTGATAGACAGTGCCAAAAATGCTTTTGGGAACTTCATTTAAAGGCAGCTTATGAAATGAGTTGAGAAAATAATACTTTTTTTTTCTTTTTAAATTAAAGTGCCTTCAAAACTGGTAATTCGTGAAGTTAAACAATACCCTTTTCTTCAACATGTACAGTACTATATGCTGAATTTAGCTACTATTATCTTGTATGGTTGAATATCATTACATTAAGGATACTTCAGCCCACTTTAGCAAAGTAGTAAAGTACACTTGTATTTAGTTGATTACTGAGATTTCTTTTCATTCCAGTTGCACAGGTTCACAATGCTTTAATTTCACCCTGGCTAGCTTTTATTTCTCCACTATCTTAATCAGCACTGACAAATCACCAACTTTTCTCTCTTTGTTTCCAATTCCTCTAATTGCAGCCTTCATATTTTTTATTTTTATTTTTTTTCTTTACCCTTGAAATTAAAGGTGCTTTCTCTCTCTAGGACCATTAAGCTGTTGTTTAAAAGACATTATTTTTGCAGCCATGGAAATGAGAACTTTCAACTTTTTTGAACAATCTTGTGTTAATAGGCATGCTGCTAGTTTTGCAGCTTTGTACTTGTAGTTGCTTACAGACTGTATCCCTGTATACATATACTAATTTATATAATCAAGATTAACTCATAAATTCTTCAATTCCCATTTTAATATGCTGGGATTTTCTAGGTTGTTTGGATTCTCTGTTTTTAGGTGCTTTTTTTTCCCAAATTCTTCTCTTGAGAAGCAAAATTTAGATGCAAGTCTGCATATACATGCAGCAGATGTGAGTCTGTATTTTGATCTAGAATAAAAGTGAAGTTCTGAAGCAAACTCCCATTTTGTCCTCATAATAGTGCATCATTTAATATACTGTTGGTTTGGCTCATGTAATATTTCTAATGTTAATTCCTTTATGTGGAGATTTAAAAGTAACCTCTTTTTAAACTACGCACCAAAGAGGCCCCAAGAGCTTATTTTCCCTAACAGGGATATACATGTCTCAAGACAATGACTTGCACATCTTGGAACCTTGTGAATGGTAGGAACGTTCTATTTGAGGGTTCAAGGCTAAATCTATTATGAAGTAAAATCCAAGATTAAATTGAGTGTGAAGTGAGATGCAAATCCAAACTGCATTTACTATATGATCCACGGCTCTTCTCATCATCTTCTGCTGCCCCCAGTTACTTGCTAATGTAAATACAGACACGAGCTTTCAGATAACACTGTTTGGTCCATCCTATTTATATAGGCTTGGATTAAGTAGGTATTATCTCAAGGCCAGTAGTGCATTGTTTTATTATATGGAGATTGCTGCAGTCTATCAGATGGCTCTTTGTATCTAATGTTACTTAGTGCATCTTCAACTTCTGCTGAAAGGATTTAAAAGTTGCTCACATTTTTTTCTGTAGTCATTTCAGACTATTTCTGCTTGGTTAACAAGAGTTCCAATTATCTAATTTTGCTGTCATTGCTGTGTCATGATAGAATCACTGGGTATCATTATGCAAGAACAAATTCATTGTGTATTTGTGCAAACATAAAGCAGAACCTAGTCCCTTGTATTTATCTTTACTATGGAAAGTAGTGTCCATATAGAAAATTTTCAAATTTTGTCACAATCTAGAACTTTATGTTGGCAATAGAGTTGAAAACAAGAAGGACCTGTCTTTTATATGCTGCAGAGTCAAAAATAATGACCTATTGTTATTGCAACTTAAGAACCATAGGAGATACCTATCCTGCTACTAACCTCCTACCGTGATCTCCCCACACCAAGGTGAGATTTCCTGTGACAGGAAGTTTATAAATCTGTGAGGTTTGCACTATAGCTGTACTGGATTGCACATTAATTTTATTAATGAATGAAATATTAAACATTATCTAAAGTTCAGTAAAACTCACTTGGAGGGAGGAGTGAAGCAATATTTAGATGAGGTGATGACTGTCAGAACAAAAATTCAAGAAGGCAAAACTGTAATTGATCATTTCCTTTTCTGCCACTCTTTGAATCAGATCTGTTAAGAATTTCCAGACATGCTTGGTCAGTTCTTTCATATTTTGAACTTTCCATATATTTCTTATAGAAAGAACTATAGCATTATATATTTTTGTTTACAGCATGGTATGTGGCTGTAAAACATAGAGCATACTTTATTTTTAAACTATGTTGTAAATATTCCGATTTTTTACTTAGTATTTTTTTCTTGTATATCTCAGCAATTACAGAAATCACCACGGTATTTTCCATACATGAAAACTAGTTACAAATTCTGTGTACATTTTTAAAATATAAATGCATCTTCACAAACGAGCTCACAGGTACTTATGCTTCATTTTTGCTAATATATTTTTCTAGTGAGAGGAATATGTTTTAAAATGCCATCATCCTTATTCAGTATGTTTCCGTTAATTTTCCCTGAAAATTTGCATTGGAAAGCTGTGATATTGGTGCTTTTCAATTTAAATGCAGTAGCATCCACTAAGAAAGTCTGAGTACTGGTATTTCTAAGGATGGCATATGTTGTTGAAACTGATTGATTGCGTTAATCTAATCTAACTGTCAAAGCAATCCTTCTTACAATATCCTTTTTCATAAACCCATTAAGCATTTGAACTTATAAGCCCTTTATGCCTTTTCCTCAGCAGAAAATAACCATGGATCACAGTCAAAAGGAAAAGGATTTAGAAATGAGAATATTCAGAAAGGTTTAACTTGCTAGCTGATACGTGCAGAATGAACAGAAAAAATTCCGTATCATGCCAGTTGCTCATCAGCAATAACTAAAATATAGTTCATAAACTTATGGCTGATCCTTTAAAAAGATCTAAGCTATGTATTTTCCAGAACTTATTAACAGAGATTTCAATCAAAGACACTTTTCTTTTTGGGGATAGGTGATTAGCAGTGATTCACACAAAGTCCACATTATCTTCCTATATGTGATGGTCTTTCAGCCTGCAAATTAAGTCACATTTAAAAACACAGGTTCATTGAAAATGGCTCATTTCTATCATTTCTAATTTTAGTTTGAGGCTGTTTTTTTATTCCTGCTGACTAAAGCCAAGGTGTTTGTTTTGGTTTTGTTATTTTAAGAGAGAGTTTGGTAAGAATTCCAGAAAGCTTTATCAACTGGAAATAACTATAAATCAGTAACAATACCTGTAGCATTGTTTGGATATCTACACCTGCATTTTCCATGTAAATATTTTTCTTTAAAACCAGTAATTGAAATGTGTGATCCTTTATTTTTCAATTTTTTTTCTCCCGCTCTTCCTATCACAGAATCACATAATCACAGAATGTTAGGAGTTAGAAGGGACCTTGAAAGATTATCTAGTCTAACCTCCTTGTCAGAGCAGGATCACCTAGACTAAATCACACAGGAACGCATCCAGGCAGGGTTTGAATGTCTCCAGAGAAGGCACTCAACTAACCACACCCCTTCTAATACACCCCAGGATGCCATTGGCCTTCTTAGCCTCAAGGGCACATTGCTGGCTCATGGTCATCCTGCTGTCCAGCAGGACCTCAGGTCCCTCTCACCTACACTGTGCTCCAACAGGCCAGTCCCCAACCTATACTGGTATCTCAGGGTAAATAAAATCATGTGGATTTTATTCCAGCATTTGTCAGTGTATCCCAGTAGGGAAAGTTAATTTTCTTGTTTCATGTCCACATACTAGAAGAACTGTTGATCTCATTCAGTCTGGTCCAGCAGGTTGCTCAATTTGCTGACAAATATATAAGCAAAGTGGAGTGTTAAGAAAAAAAATCAATACCAGTATTTTTAATAAAATCTGATTTGTATATATGAAAATAATTTCCATTTTTTAAAAATTAAGCCAAGAAAGTCTATACTTAGGTAAATTAATATTAATCAAAACTATTTTTCAATGGAATTTTGATTGGTTGACCTCTGTGCATGAATAAGCTCTTACTCAAGGTGGTTTCCTTTATTGCTCACAGAGACAAGGCCTGGTTTTTGTTCATATGCTCTTGTCTTTACTGCTTCCTTTTCCTGGTCTCTGGCAAACATCTGATTTGACCTCTAGTGTTTTCAGCAATCCAGTTTTTCTTCCTTTGTGTCCTATTTAGTTCCATAGTCTCACAAGATAGATCTCAGAAGCATTTATTTTTTACAAAATATTAATATCAGTCCTATATGGGTTTACATGCCAGGAGCACATGTATTTGAAAAGAAACATTTCTTTCTTTCAAAAATGATGGCTCTGCACTGCGGACAAAACATCTCCTTCAGCAGGGGAGCAGGAAGGGAGCAGGGTGAACAAACTGTAGTAGAAATGAATTGTCTTGTATTTAACATTTCTAAATAAAATGGGTGTATTAACATGCTTGGGTCCCTTAAGGAACTGATTGTGAATTTACAGGAAACTAAGGAAATTCTTTCATCCTTTTGAGACATTTAAGACCGTTCTGAATTTATTTTTATCCCAGCTTGTTCCTTTATATAAACGAAATACTGCATTATTAGGTTTTCCATCATATTGCTAAGTCTAGGTCATTAACAGGAAATTATGCAAAGTAAGAGTAATGTTGTAGGTGCCTTCACTACAGTAAATTTCAGTCTTCGCAAAGGACTTTTTAATGATGAATTTAACAATTACTCATTTCAGTATTAAAATGTAATGGGTATCTGTTTTCCTTTAGGTGTATATGGACTTATATTTGTATGATTTAAGCTTCTCTATGTCTTTTATCACCTTAGGGTTTTTTCAGATTTATCAACTTGTTGGTATAAATGTTTTTTCCTAGTGTAATTTACAAAAATTCTGCTAGTATCAGTAGAAAAGTAGACTTCGTGGAGTTAAATCTTCATTATATTTTCTACCAATGCAGTAACTTTTTTTTTTTTTTTAATGTTGCCCATATTCTGCTTCACTGATTTAATGAATGCAAATAAATCCTGATTCACAAGTCTTCAAATTTAGAAAGAGTTCTTGGAAGTATGATGATGAGCACATGTGGAAGTACGCTTCCTGAAGACGCCTTTAATAAAGCACATGGTGCAAGCTACAAGCAGAAACTTGTGTTTAATAGTTTAACTGGTGTCCAGGAGTTCATTATATTGTGTAAAAACAGCATGTTAACAACCTTGAGAGGTCATTAGCTTATCAAGCATGTGTCTTCTTGCAGTCTACCTTTGGCACAGCCTAGTTCTTTTCAGTGATGTTATTTACTGAATCCAAGTGTGATCTGTGGGTGCCTTCTTGTTCTCCTGTCAGTGGGAGGTTTGGACTGGTGGTAATTCAGCTGCCATTCATTTCCTTTCTTCTGCCCAGGACTGCAAGGAGGATCCTGTTCTAATTTAGCTTGATTGTTTATTAGATGTAATTAAGCTTAAGCAAGGTGGGCAGTTCCGTATCACGCTGTTGTGAGAGGAGGCAAGGGATGGCTGTCTGGCATCGTTAGAATCAATCATTTCTGGCCCCTTTCCACATGTGATGTGATTCAGTTTTACTGCCTGTATGTGCTGATAACTATTTGTTAGACTGTAACTATATAGTATACCAGTTACTGTAAGTTTTTGTTTCTCACCTATACTGAAAAAAGCCCCAAACAACCAAAAAACTGATTTTCTAATTTCTATCAATGCCTTCTCTTCCTTGACTGAGAGATCACTGCTTATATTATTGGGAAATGGCATCACCAAAATATATATACACCAAAGTATAGGACCACTGAAGATGAAATTTTAGCTATGTACTTTCACTGGGGAAGGTGTTTTGTAGAGCTCCATCCTACATCCAGTATGACTGAGTGGTGCAGGAGACAATATTTAAAACATTCCTACTGGAAAAGTTGCTGTTTATATCACTGGATCATTGTAGCTCCTCAAGAAGATGTCATCAATTGAGTCACTCATTAAATTTGAATGTATCTCCAGTATGCTGAAATGTCAGTTCATGTTTTCAAAACCATGGTCAGAAGCCTCATTCACTTGCCACTTCAATGCCTTAATCCTGAGTAGGGGCACAAAGGTTCTCCAAGCAGGAGTTGCTGCTGACAGATACTTCACAGCAGAGAGGATTCACTGTATTCCTGTTTGCTCTAAAATAGACTGTGGAGTGTAACACGCTACTGAAGTAATCTGCTTCTGGTCAAATAACAGAAAGGCATTTCACAGTCTGTGGCACCATCCTGTTTCTTCATCCTTAATGAATAGCAAGGAATTCAAATAGGCTCACACTCAAGGAAAGTTATTTTTTTAATACAAAAATTTTAACTGAAGTGGAAAAAATCAGAATATTTTAGTGAATGTAAGGAAATAGGAGCATAAACACATCAGTTTTGAGATTATGAAGTAGAAAATTTACAGAATGAATGGACTTGCAGCCTAATGTTGATTTAAAAGAGAATGTCCTTAAAAAAAAAAAGTTTTCTTAGGATAGTTGCTGCATTTTGTTTGCCAAACTTTCTGATGTATTTCCTCATTTCAACCACTCTATCTTATATTCACAAGATTGTGTGTATTTTTCAGTATCATGAAAATACATTTTGATTTAAAACTTTTAAATATATTTAATAGAAATAACCTTTCTAGACAAAAACAACTGGTCAGAGAGTGGAGTTTTCTATGACTGTTGAAATATAATTTTTTGTAAATGATTTTATGTTTATTACTGAAAATCCACCTGTATACTTGAGGTAGAAAGTTACACTTTGTGTAGTGCTGATGATGTGTTTGAAATTACAACAACAAAGCAAAAAAAAAGGAAAGAGGCGAAAAACCCTCTGTTTGAGTCAGTCCTAAAAAACAGTATTAAATTATGAATGACAGTTGGGTTTCGTGCCTGGGTTTTCTGATAACTTTGTTGATAAAACAGTCTAGATTCTGTGGGCATACCAGTAAAGCTTTCATATTGGCCTAAACCCCTTGCTTTGGGTAAAGCAATGTGGACAATAGTCAACAGTGCAGGTTGACTATTGTCTACCGGCTACTAAAGGACTCCACTTAAAATATTTACAGTCATCCACTTTTGGATCTGTTTCTCTTGGGTTTTTTCCCTTTATTATAGTGAGCAAGAATAAATCTATTCCTAGTCCCTTGCATCAGCAAAAATAAAAAGAGCTTATGGAGAATTATGTGTAGATGTTCTGTACTGAAATTCTGATTATCTTTCTCACTAGTAGACTAATTATTCCACCCATCCCTTTCTTCTGACAAATAGAACCCAACTGCTGCCAGTTATGTCGATTAATTGCATCCTTTATATCACCTTCTAACTCCTGCTATTAAACTGTTACATGCTTTATTTAGTATAATATTCTGTAGATATGTTTCTTAGCGTTCCTGCTCAACAGATATTTATTTTTGTCATGCATGCATTCCTCTGCAAGAGTGAGGGAGTGTGAAAGTGTGTGTTGAGCAGTGTCAGATGAAGCTCATTGCTATTCTAACAGCATGACTGCGCTCCTTTAGGAGGGCATTCAATCCTTGGCATTCATTCCCTCACACTGATGTGATAACAGAATAAAGGAGCTTTACAGCTGATTGAAGTCAAGTAGTAGGGCCATTGTAAAGGCTCACAAGAAGATTACTGATGAATACCATTACTGCTGGAGGCTGGACTAGCAATTGTGCATGTCCATGCTTTCTTATAGTGAGTAATGAAAGAGCAGGTGTGTTAATAATTATGAATTAGCTATGCCCTGCATTTCTAGCGGGAAGATGGTGGTGTCCATTTGACTTTAGAGTGCTAAGAATTATGTGGAAAGTTTTTACCAAGTTCTGAGAAATCTTTAGTTTTTAAGTAGCAATTGGAGCTGTGGCTGTATTATTTCTCTAGTTCTAAATATCCAAATACAGAAAATTGGGCATGATATTCTATTTTAGTTTGGAGTCAAAAGGTGTTTGACCACTTCAGGAGCTAATGGAAATTCACCGTTTTTTCCCATCTTTTACACTTCAACATTCTCATTTTTCTTGTGACAGGAGACAGATTGAAGGCTTGAAATTTATTGCGGTATATTGAACATTCTTTGCTTATAAACACAGCAGATGGCTGAGAGAAAATCGCAGAGTCTTCTGCAGTTTAGTTTGAATGTTTTTGAAACTAAAATACTTTGTGTCTGATTGTCTTTTCCTGCAAAGAGAGAGTATATGGGGAAACCTTATGTCAAATTCCCAGCCTGACTCTGGCTGCAGGAAGTCTACAATGTGCAAGAGGATAGTTGTTAACTACCTGTACTGCCTTTGACAGGACCCTGGATGCTCAGTAATACCTCCGATTGGCCTGAGCTTGGATGTAGGTTAATGGAGCTCCTTCTCTTTCACTTGAAAACATTCCAAAAAGGCTTTTTGAATTTTTTTTTTATTGAGTAGAAGTTAGAATAATTAGTTTCTTTACTAGTCACAAAATTACTTCTGTTTATGAGAGCGCAAAACTAGAAGGAATCTTTAGGCAACTGTACCTCTATTGCATCTTTGTAGGGCAGCTTTGCTTCCAGATTTGATTTCAAACTTTGAGTGTCTGCATTGGCAAATAGTACAGTGCAATAGGAGTAGATCTGTGGAGAGAAACTCCACAATGCAAGCCATGATTCAACACATGAATGTATTTCAAAAGAATGCTTACAATCCAAACCAACCCAAACCACTGCAGGAGCTGTGCCCTTAATGACTTTCTGAATCCTAGCAAGCTCTTTGGAGCCTTCTCAAGCCTCTACAAGATTTCTTTCATCAAACTCTGTTTGCTTCCTGATCCTCTCATCAGTCCTTCCAGCTCTGGTTGGTGCAGGCCCCCAGTTCTTTGCTGTAATATTTCTTACGATCTTCACCATGGTCACCGGAACTTTCCTTCTTAGATGTCCTCAGTTGCTTTGAAGGGAAGCTCTTGAGGGGCCTCACTTTTCCTCCAAAGACACTATTCTGGCCTCATGATACCTGTTTTTGAAAAGGAATGTAACGTGCACAAACTGAAAACTTATATATCAAACTGACAATCTTCCACAATGTCTTAAATTGGATTGTCATAAATATCCGTATGATTACTGTTCACTTTTTGGTATAATTTTTAATACATCTTCCATTAGTTTTGATACATAGACAATAATTAGACACTATGCTGTGTTGGGGTTTTTTTTTGTCCTTTATCTGTCTTTGAGAACAATGGTAATAATTCTGTAGATTGTGTTGATACCTCTGAATGAAAAAGGTATTATGAAAAGTAATAAATGGAAATGATGCCTCCAACTTATATTTGCTCTGAATTTGCTTCTAATGGAACTTTTATGAAACACAGTAAATAGTACTGAAAATGCAAGTTTTATGTAGTGACTTAGGAAATAGTAATAATACCTTGAATAAGCTAAATAGAAAAAGCTATACAGCAGGGTTTTTTCATTCTAGGCAGAAATAAATAGTTTATTTTGGAGGGGAAACATGGTCTAGTAGATTGTGCAACAGAGATTACAATTGAAATGTCTGTGCTTTCTTGCTTTTTCATTTAAAAACTGCAGATTCTTTTTTTTTTCTCCCTTACAAAATGTTAGGAATGAAAATTTCCACATAAGGTCAGCTGTCCACTGGTCTATTTTCTTAACATAAATGGAAAATAGTTTTGTATAAACTAAGTACAGATCAGCCAAACAAAGCCTGTGTCTTCTGATTATCCTTCAATAATTTCTTACGTAGCTGAAAAAGGTTTTTATACATTGTGCTCAAATACCTTTCCACAGAATTAACAGTAGCATTTTCATGATTGAGGCCTTAAGTTCTAATAGTCTTCCTGTTTGTTAATAAACAGGTTTTTCTTCTTTCTAACTAGATTCTTTCTTTGTTTGTAGTAATTTATCAAAGCTGAGGAAAAGCAGTGTGTTAGTGGGAAAACAAATCAATCTGTCCTTTCTGAAAGGTATAAACAACTTTCATTAATGATACTTTTTTAAAGCTTGGGTTGCAGATAGAGGAAAGTTGTCTCTTGGGTATGTATTAACTTCATTTTAATATTTTGGGAAAAAAATACTTTTATGGGAGTGATGTGCTGGTTTTTTATTTAGTAATTACTCAACACCGGCTTTTTAATGAAAAATTTTCATAATTAAAACCTTTGATTTTGTTGAGATTTCCATAATTTGAAATATATTTTGTTGCATGATACTTTATCATTTTTCAAGTCAACTATTTAAGTGCTGACTAAATGTTTGTATGATTGCAGTATATTTTGGGGGGTTTTTTTAAGTTTCAAATGTGATTATTGATACCATCTCTGAATACCTACTACGTAAATTAGGGATGTGGTAAAAAGGGTTTTGGTCTTCTCATTTGTAAATTCCCTTCCCCTGTGGTATTGAGTCCCGTTTCATTAGACATGCATTATTCGTTTCATTTATTCTAACAGGGCTGTGACTTTTTCTTTTTCTTTTTTATTTTAAATTCTCTTTGTCTCTGGTCCTGTACCCTTAATAGAAACAGAAGTCTGTAGTTTAGATCCCTGTAGGCTCTCAATGAGCAGTGCGTGACCACCTTTGCTTCCCAGCTGTCTCCATAGTAGCAGCACCTTGTCGTTTTTCAGAAATAAGTATTAATTTGGTTTATAGTTTAAGACCCCAAGGATGCAGAGGCTTCTAAGACTAGCCATGCGTTATTGAGGTAACATGAAAAAATAAACAGTCCTAGAAACATCCAGGATAGAGTCCTTAGTGCCTGACAGATATGTGGCAAATACAGATTCTTGAAAGGGTGTCCAGGATCCATCTACAATAGTTCATCGCTAGTCCCAAGAATCGCAGAACTTCTGGAATCAGTTAATTATGTTACACCACTGTTTCTATCCCTGTGCCTGGACAAGCAGTTTTCTGCATAACTTTGGGAGTCCCTTTGGTGTGTAAACCTTCAGTAGATGTTTGGGAAAGCTGATTCCTTCGCAGCTCATTTTGCAATATACACTGGCTGGTTACAGTGTGTTTCTTACAATTAGTAACAGTGTACTCCATCCTTTTCCCTGGAATCAGCTACAGACCGGTAAGCTTCATCCCTCTGCAGAGGCATTCTGTGATAGCAGAGATTTTGTACTGGTCAGTTTTTGATACTACCCAGAAAAATGATGAGTACAGAAAACAGTTTTCCAAAAGTGGCATTAGATGATCAGTACTGGCCATCATAAAATCTCTGCATGCTTTTTTTTTTTTTTTCTTAATGTATAGAAAATCTAATGGCAGTAAATGTTTGGGTTTTTTTAATTTCAGTTTTCTACACTTTCTACCATTTTGATGTTAATTTAGGCGTTTGGGAATCGAGGGATACACATGTACACAAAATAAGTGGGGAGGAGTAAATTGCATCAACAATCTTGTAGCAAGGTACCAAATGAATGTGTATTTGCAGCTTAAATAATACCTGAAATATTAAAACATTGGTATTGAATTAAATTTATGTTAGAACACACAGCTTGACATCCTAGGGGAATCATACATAGGAGAATCAACTTTTTTAAAGGGTAGATAGTGGCAGGACAAGGGGGAATAGGTTGAAGCTAAAGGAGGGAAGGTTTAGATGAGATATTAGGGGGAAGTTTTTTACAGAGAGAGTGGTGAGGTGCTGGAACAGGCTGCCCAGAGAGGTGGTGGATGCCCTGTCCCTGGAGGTGTTCAGGACCAGGTTGGATGGGCCCTGGGCAAGCTTGTGTAGACCCAGGCGTGGAGGTTGGTGGCCCTGCCTGTGGCAAGGGGATTGGAACTCTATGATCCTTGGGGTCCCTTCCATTCTATGTCTATGATCCTTCTTCCTGACATTCTGGGTTATATTCTAGTCAGGTTTTTAAAGCCTAAAAGTTCAGCGTCTTCAGTCGTCATTACTATAACCAAAATCATATGGAGAAAAATCTGTTTAATTTGAAAAATATTATAAAGCTGAGGGACAGATGTGGTAAAAATACATTTTGATGATAGATCTATTATTTTAGTTCACAACTTTGGTAGATAATATTTTGTTTGGCTTCTGTTGTAGTTTTCTAGAGGCTGAATTGTTATTTGCTAAATATTTGTTCTTTTCACATTCATTGTGATAAAATTCGTCCTGAAGCCTGGCAGCATGATTTTTTTATGATCGTCTTATTGTTGCTTGTTACAGCTTAATAAAAGAGATTTGAAGAAAATTACATGGAAGTATATTTTTTTTTCTTCTATAATAGTAAAAAACAAATCCAGTAAAAGTCATTTATAACCTCAGTAGGGACTCTTTTGAAGGCTTGAATAAAATAAATTGTAAAACGCTTTTGAAAATTTGGAGTGTTGTTTAGGAATTTGATAGAGTGTGTAGTGCCCAGGTTGTTTTTGTAGGAGTAGCATTGTGCTTTCAGAATATTTGGTCAATAGTTCTTGATTAAGGAATTTGCAGAAGTACTCTACCAGATGCTAACTGTGAATTTCAGTCATAGATTTTGCATTTAGCTGAAAAGTTCAGGCAGAAAGCTTTTATTTGGATCAAAGCTGACCTCCCATTTTGAGCTGCTTAAGGCTCTGAGGTAGTGATTAGGGTGCTCTTGTTCGCTTGGTGGTCTGTTGGTACTGTCTCAAGATACTGGAACTGAAGACTCAGTCCTTTAAATGTCAACATGAATTAGTGGAGAGATGCTCACCAAAGCACCAAGTTTACTGAGAGCAATAAGAGATTTGAATAACTTAAACTTTAAACTCTGGTGATGTCATGTCCAATGGGGAAAACATAAAGCTGTACTGGTCACCTCAGGCCACCAGTGTGGAAGAAGCTGTTGTAGAGCAAAGGCTTTTAAAGATACTCAGCTGTGCTGTATCTGTGATGAAGTAAAGTTGTCCAGAAAAAAAAAGCAAAAAAACAACAAACTGCTTTATGAATTCTAATATTACCAATAAAATTGCATGCAGGTGGTGATACCTTAAAATTTGCCTCTCTGACCCTTTTTTCTTCTTTTATACTGCTATAGGGTATTCACATAGAAGAATTTCTGTACAAAGTGGTTGCAATCTATATATGTTTGAGAACATTGATGATTAGTGTATGCACTTGAACTGAAGAAAAGTATCAGAGTATTACTGCCTTGTAATTACTCGGTGCTCTTCAGGATCAAGACAGATCTTTCAATTCTCAGAGATAAGAGTAGTAGCATCAGAGTTAACCTCCAGAGAACCTTGATGTGGTTAGCAGTGTGACAACTCCACCAGTGTTGCCATTCCCACAGAAGTCTTTTGTTTCATCCTGCTGTCTTTAATCAGTGTTACAGTGTGAAGACTGATTATTAGTTCAGACTTTGACTTTATAGTTCTGCTGTCCTCCAGGTTTTGATTTTCAGTATTTTGAGATGATTAAAGTCAAAGAGCTTACCTTGATTTAATGTCCTGAGAGATACTTAAGTACTGAGCAGGCTGTGGCATCCATTGAGACATGTTGCATCTTCAGAACAGCCGTGTTATTCACAGGAAGTATTTTTGTTGAAGCTAATAAAGTCAATTATATTTAGTGGATGTAGTTTCTCATTCTGATCAGAGATCAGCAAAACTGCACCCTCTCATCACTGTTACTCTATTTCTGTACTAACCAGTTGGTGGATGGGAATAGAAGTGAAGTGTGTGTTTTTTCATCAGCTTGGTGAGTCTTTTGTATTAACTATTTAGGTAAGAAGCAGCTTATCTTATCCAGACAAGATCAAGCTTCTGGTAATAGCTATCAAGTATCTAATGAATTTAATTAAAATACATGCATTATTAACATTTCCAGCTGTGATATTGAAGGACTAGCAATTTTCAGATACTTGGAATAACTAATGGTGTTGGCTTTTCAGTTGCTTTTGACATCACACCTCTTACAAAGTCTGCAGTTTTACAGAATCACAACTATGGAGCCTGTGTGCTGGACTTAGCTAAAAAGTAGCTATTTAATGTTTCAGATGATGTGATTTTTCTTCTCTTTAATCAGTGAAGATGCTGCTGCATTCAGCAGCTGCCTAATGTAGCTTCTGTGTCATTATTAGTATGTTACTTTTAATAGAAGCTGAACAAAATGTAAAGCATGAAGGCCAAGGTGTATTGTTTAAATGTGGTCACAAAAAACTTGGTGCAATGAGGTCATCACCATGAGACCAGATTGAATATCCAGCTGAACTGCCATCATTATTAAGAGATTAGACCTTTCTTAGACCACACAAGGTTTTGGTTTAAATGTCATTTAATGTCCAGAGTCTAATAAGAAATCTTCACAAAACATTTACATATTACATTGATGTAATTATAGCTTCATTTTACAGATGTGGGAATTTGAGGATTGTAGAAATTCTGTTCACTAGCCATGAATTCACTAATATCTTTATTGAATTACTTAATAAGCTTTATGCAGGCGACTTGTAATATTTCATTTAAGCATTCCTTGAAACAAAAATACCAGTTATTGTCCAAAAAAGCACTAAGCCTCCATATCTGGAACTGACATATGTGGCCTAAAACGTACTCAGTGAGAAGATGTCTTTGAACTCCATGTTGGCCATGTGTCAGTAAGCATATTGTTGTTATTTGCTGAGAAGTTGAGATAAGCAAGTATTTATTTTTTTTTGTACTGTCACTTAGATGTTGGTTTTATCTTTCAGTATAAATGTGTGATATGCATTTTTACAGTTATTCAAATTATTTTTTTCAACTGTGAAGTGTTAAACTAACACTTTCTACGGGTCTGCTTTAAATAATAAATAACTTTTATTAAAGCTAATAATATGATAAAGGTAAAGCAAATTAATCAAACAATTATGCAACTATTTCAATACTTTGAAATCTTTGAAATTGAAATACTTTGAAATCTGAGGGCTAAGAGCTCTAGTGGTTTTCTTGAACATAGATTATGTATTTCAGCAAAATGTGATAACCGATGAGTATCTGCAGAAAAGGATATCATTGTGCTCTTTTTAATGAACTAACAATTTAATAAAAAAAAAATCAGCTATCCCATTGTTTAGAATAAAGGGATACATGTAAATGAGGCCAGTGCTGAAATTGTAGTTAAACAATGCTGACAGTTCTCCTATTGTGTCCATTAATTAATTTCCAAGCATTAAGGTTCTCTGGGAATGAACTGCAAAAAGAATTAAAATGATTCGTGAGGTAAATAGTTTAGAAATTCAAAAGGTGAAATAGGGAATTAGTCATACTGCTTATCTGTGCTCATTTGCCTATTAAAAGTAGGTTATTGCGGAAGTATCTTTTGGTTTTGATTTACATGATCTGCTGAAGCTCTGCTCACAGGTGGAACAGTTGCCATATTCCTCTTTAATCAATGGTCTCTGTCCTTGTTTCAAATCAGTGGGCTGCTTAAGGCAAGTTAAGATTTATGTAAAAATATTTTGCCTTACAGCAAAGTTAATGAGAATTAAATCAGTTGCCGCATATTTTTACTAATGATTTGGAGTGTACTTTGTAAGGGAAGTCATATCTTTAAGGAGAATTCTGTGGATAAAAGCAGTTTTGGTTTTGGTATTACACAGCTTTGGATTTTTTTCCACAATGTTATTGGCCAACTAATTGGTGTCAAGTCACTACTTGAGAAAGAATTTAAATGTTTAAGTTCAAATTAAATTAATGATTTCAGATAGAATGAATAAAGTCTTAATTAGAAGGAAGCTTCAAAACACATTTCTTTCCAGCTGGAGAATCATGTCTGAATAATTGAACTCCAACTTTAAGCCTAGCTTAAAATAAAAGGAGACTTTGCAATAAATGTTTTTACTGTCATTGAATGTAAATGAACCAAAGATGAGATTTAAATTTCCGTATACC
>VZTU01009065.1:16248-30031 GCA_013400835.1 Zapornia atra
AATTTCTGTATCCCACATGTGCTTGCCTTTTGAAGACATTTTGTTTGGAGGTTTTCCCTCAAAACTGTCAGATAATCTTTTAAAAAAGGAACAGCCTGCAGCTTTTAGCCAGTATTTTCTTCAACTTCATCAGTACTGGGGAGGCCAACTAGTCTGTCACTTTTGGTTGGTTTTTATCCTTATCTTACTGCTCCTCAGCCTTTTGATAACAACTTAGTAATTATGTAACTGATCTCATGCAAGAGGGGTTTTAAGTCACAGTGGGAGGCATCTGAGGAAATTAAAGATGTAAAAGGAATTTCCTGGGAAATATCCAGAGGATTGGATTTCTCAAGCATGTATACATTTTTGAAAAGCCTGTTACTGGTATCGACTTCTCATTTCCTCTTAAAGCTTGCATGATATGTCTACCTAAACCCTGAAGAAAATAGTTGTATCTAAACAGTGTGGGGAAGTGTATGCTTCAGCTTTATACTGACACGAGAAACAAAATACATTGCATAATTGTGTTTCCTGCTGTTAAAGGAAGTAAAGGGCAGAGTGATGCTCCATGTTAATTACATAGAAAATCTCTTCTCAAAGAAATTACACTGTGCCATGGCTTGGTAAGATAATTAGGTACCATATTAATGGCTCTAACTGTAATACTTTCTTCTTTAATACATTAACTGTGGTGAACAAAGGAAACTATAGCTGTAAGTAATCAACTACTTCCTAAAACCTAAACAGTGTAAATTATCCATGGTTGTTGATGAGGACTTGCAATTTTATGTGGTTGTTATTTGTTAATGCACTGAATCCAGCCTGGAGTAGTTCCATTAGTTCTTCCTGCTGGCTCTGCTGTTCTCACCTCCAAACAAGCTAGGAGTTTTTGAACTTAAATACTTAACACAGAAGAAAAACTTGCAGTTTGTTTTTTTTTTTTTTACCAGAGGAACCATAAATATGTATATTAGATTGGGTGTTTATATCTTATCCTTCACCGTTACATTGTTTGTTGTTAGCTGAAATGGCACTGAATTATCACTTGTAGAATTCATGTCGACATTGCCATGTCCCTATTCTGGCCATGTTTTGCCTAGCCATGACTAGTAGGTAGAATGGAAGTTGTTTGACTTCTGCTTTGTAGAAATTCAAAGGTGCAATGAATGGAGATGATGAAATGCAGTGAGAAGAGGCATTAACATGGGAAATCACAGTGAAAAGAATGAATAAACTTTCTGATAGTTTCACTATGCATAATTTTCCCATGTATAGCTAGTTCTTTTCAAAGCAGTGTTGGAAATAAGTGTTGGAAGATGTACTTGTTCTCCTTGTGTAGCGTTCAGTGTCACCTTGCATTTGTATTGAAGGCATTCTCAAAGAAAACTGCCTTATTCCACTTCCTTCTGTAAATACCCAATTTATCAAGAATGGACTATATGGGAGTTGCACAGGAAGGTCCATTCCCTTGCTGAGATCTAGCACCTTTTCTCTATGTCCAGGTAATAAACCACCACCCACAAGGAGATAAATAACTACCAAAGATTAACACATTTTGGTATTAGATTTGAAGGTACCTTGTTGAATGAGAATCCACTTGACTTCCTAGTCACAATGAGCTCTTAAAAGACTTCACAATGAATTCTTTAAATTAACCAAACAAGAAACAGGCTTTTTCACCACAGTTTAATTGTGGAAAATCTAGGACAAAAAAGTCAAAGCCACACTTCAAATTACCTATTTTTATATTCTGTTTGAATTGGACCTATTAACAGGTGGAGAAGATAGTAATTTAAACTCCATAAACTGATGTGGAAAGTTATATGAAAGATGTTTCTTAAAACTTAATGATTAATGGGCTACTGGATAAAGCAAGTAAAAAGTAATTATCAATAGCATCCATGTACATGTGACACTGATTAATAGTCTTACAATGAATTTTTCAAGCCATATGGAGCATTCTAACAGGGCAAATCATTGATCCAAAAAAATCCAGCAGTGGTCTGTTTTCCTTGTGGTGGGATTTTGCAGCAGAAATTTATATTGCCAGTCATCTTTTGGGAACTCTTGCCAAGTTCTTGTTGACTAGAGCAGAGGCCAACTACTAAATTGCTATGAAAACTGATCTTCACCTAGTTTTCAGCATAAATCTGCCAAACCTAATAGAAGATTGTAAGATAAATATTTTTTTATCATACCTAGAAGAAATAGGAAATGTAAACACAGTTCTAAAGGCTTTTTGGGTTTTTTAATAGCTCTTCTATAAAGGATTTACAGTGAGCACTAAGGGTTGAAATACTAATTTTTGCATGGTGTTTTGGCTGAGCCAGATACTTCTAGCTTTCTTACTTCTAGTTTATGACCTGAAAAAATTAGTTTCCATTACAGATTTTATAGTGCTATGAAATGTGTTTGCATCAGATTTATTTTTAATGCAAATCTCAAACCAACGCATATATTTTCATAATAATTGATGTGTACATTTGAAACAGCTGCTTGCAGACCTTACCTGTAATTTTGGTTTTTTTGTTTTGAGGTTTGTTTTTTTTTAAGCACTGGTGATTCCACTTTGTTGCTGTGTTTCTTGTCAGATTAGATTCAGTTTAGACAAGTGTTTTCGGTCACTTACTGGTTTTAGGATCATCCTCTTAGAAATAGTCATGATGAAACAAAAACAACAGTAAAATATAATACAAAATATGCTAACTCAACAAAAATAAATTTTTTTAATATGTATTTTTCTGTATAACTGTAAAATACTTAACATATCATGATGAAATCGAAATTTTTAGCACCACAGAATAATCTAAATTTTGTTATGTATCTGACTGCAAAACTAGCAGGCAGGCAGGTGGAAGGTTATGATCCTACATCTATAGGTAGGCTGCTCTGTTTTTCTGCAAGGAAAATAGTTGCAATCCTTGAAGTATTACAGTATCTTGTAGAAAGACAAGATTTAGGTGACTGAGGCTGGAGAAGGGATGACTCTGGGGAGACCTTATGGCAGCCTTCCAGTCCCCAAAGGAAGCCTACAGGAAAGCTAGAGAAGGACTGTTTACAGGGGCATGGAGTGATAGGACAAGGGGTAATGGCTTTAAACTAGTAGGGGGCAGATTTAGGTTGCCTATTAGGAAGAAATTCTTCCCTGTGGGGGTGGTGAGGCACTGGAACAGGTTGCCCAGAGGGGTTGTACATGGCAGGGTTCAAGGCCAGGTTGGATGGGTCTTTGGGCAACCTGCTGTAGTGGCGGGTATCCCTGCCTGTGGCAGGGGGTTGGCACTTGCTGATCTTTGAGATCCTTTCCAACCCAAACCATCCTGTGATTCTATGACTTTATTTTAGTGTTCTATACTTAATCATATTGTTTTACCATGAGTAAATATGACATTTTAAGCATGTTGTTTTGGTGTTTGTAGTGATAACACATACTTTTCAAGGGTTTAAGAGCCAAGACTATATACGTCAGCTTGATGTAGCCTATTGAGACTGCTAAAAACAGCGAAGAAGGTTCTTCACTAACAGTTATTACTGTGGAACTAAAGGGAGTGCCTTTGTATGGATAACAACTGTCTGAAAGGTAGAAAACAGATGGCAGATATAAGCAGGCAGGTTTTGAAATTAAAGGAATTCACATGTACTTCTTTGTGATGAGGCTTTAGCTGTTTGCTGCTGAAGTGATTAGATACAGGAGTGAAATAACAAAGTTTGCTGCCAAATACTGTGTTATTCAAGTAGGACTTCATGTTGCTGTAAGCAACCAGGCAGTAAATAACAGGTGAAGTTCCATGTGGGCAAATAGAAAGTGGTATCATGCATGTGTATTTGGAATAATCCTAACTTTACCTGTGCAACTATGGGCTTCAAGTCAGCTTTCTACATTCAAGTACCAGAGAAAATATCAGCTCAGTAACAAGAAAAAAAAAGAAAGAAAATCAAAGGCCAGGAATTACTAAGGAAGGAAAGGAGAACAAATAGATATATAAGTTATGTTCTCTCAGCATCTTACATGCTATGTATGGTTTGGAATATGTTTCAAAACCAGGAAATACAAGAAAGTATGCTTAAGAAGGCTGAGAAATAGTGGTGGGACTGGTATATGAGGAATGGCTGAGTAAACCAAAAATTTCTGGTCTGTGAAAGAGGAAGAAAGGTGAAGGGACTGAAGAAAGTGAGTAAGAAGTGATACATGACAACTGCATTAGCAGCTAACAAGTGGGCATATTCTACATCTTGTGTCAGACCATCTCTGATCATGATATCACTGAAAGTTGGAGAAATATTCGGGGGAAGTACTTCTAGTCATCTGCAGCTTGTCATTCCTGGTAGCAGCATAGTTACTCTGATGGACCTCTCCATGGTGTGTTCGTGCTGTATTGCTTCTCAGACTGTAACTCTGAGTCTTAATTTTGACAGTGGATTGAACCTGTGCCTTGGAAGTTGAGGCTTCTGGGTGATAGGAGGGGCAAATCTTGGAGGAGCAGCCAGCATATTGCACTTTCCATGATGATCCTGCACTGGGTTCTTTCTCTTTTTCTGTCACAGATTGCTTGGATATATTTTGGAAAAATTACTTACAGCTGAATTATCAGCTTCATTGTAATATAGTAAAAACTGAGTTGCCTAAGGTCGGTTTATTCATCTGTAATCATGTAGTGTTTGGAAGTCTGTGCCTGAGCCATTATTTGCTTGTGAAATGTGGTGGTTTAATACCTAACCCTGGCACAATTTCATAGCTTTAATCATTCTGAGTACTTAAAAAATAATCACGGTTTGTAGTTACTCTATCAGCAAATATAATACCACGAGGTATTACCCTCCCTAAATGCTGAAGTAGCCAGGTATGGAAGGCAGGTTAGACTAATTATTGACTAGACGATAATCAGTCTAGTCATACAATAAAATTTGCATTCTTTCAGTGGTTGTCTAATTCAAGAAGTTTGGGAAGTGCATTATAAAGAATGTCTTTCATTTCAGCTGCAGAGGAGATCCAGCATTTGCAGGGCAATGAGATATTTGTGATGTTAACAATCTAAATGATTTTTATTGATAATGACAGATGGTTCTTAGATAATGTGCTCTGAGCTGTCTGTAATATGTTCAGAATAAGTCTTCTGGAAGGTTGTACATCTGTCTTGAGATCTTTTGCTAAAATATTTAAATCAAGGTCATTGTTTATATTTGGTTTTAAATAGCTTTTAGCTGGTAGTCTGGATTTCTGTACATTTAGAGATCAAACTGTTTGTAACTTCAAAAGCTACAAATGAAAAAGTATAATAGGTAGCAGGTGTTAGAAAAGGCAATTATGCATTAGCTGTTTTACTCAATTTCCAAAACTGTCTAAAACTATCCATTGGAAATACTTTGTAGGCTAGACTTATTTCTGAAGCATGATAAATTTTTAAATCTATAGGGGGATATGCATTTTTTCTCTAATGAATTGCATATTTAAACCTATTTGGTTTCATTTAAAAGAGCTGAAGAAAATTGTATTGGGGGAAAAACAGGTGAACAGAAAAATCTCAATAAAAAGTTGTAGATTCTCATATACTTGCAGATGTAATTTCTCAAAAATATTTTCAATATCCAGTGTTGCAGTTCTGTGGGGGATTTTACTTCTAATTTTTTTTTAAGCCACCTATTTTGACTTTCTGGCTATGGAGAACTTTCTTTACTATGTGAAAATAGAATGAATTATTTGGCTTAAAATCAGAATCTTAGGTTATTATCAGAAAAAAGAATACTCCAATGATCTATTTTCTCTGAGATTTTGTGAGTCAATGCAAGAGAGAGCAAAATAAACAATTTTTCTAAAAGCTACTACAAATTTACTTTGAAAGTTGAAGCTCTGCTTTCATATAGATTTCTTTAATCCTGCCCCCTTCTTCCCTTATATAATGTTGGAGGAGTAGGGAGAAGAAAGGAGCATTAGTGTATGTTAATACCAAACCAAGTTCCTTTCAGGTCTCTCATTCTCGCTCATGTCATATAATTAAAGAAATGTATACCTTTATTATTTTCAGGTAGGATAACAAATAATCTAATGAATAAAATACTGTGATTATTATTATTTTAAATGAAATTTTCCTGTCTGCAGACTACTCAGTCTTCCTACTTCTTCATCTTCAAAAATAGTCTTCCTCTTTCTTAATCTACCCTCAGCAG
The DNA here is from genome assembly GCA_013400835.1 of Zapornia atra. Classification (NCBI taxonomy): domain Eukaryota; kingdom Metazoa; phylum Chordata; class Aves; order Gruiformes; family Rallidae; genus Zapornia; species Zapornia atra. Next base: position 22,393 of record VZTU01009065.1, read on the forward strand.
TATTTCTGTATTTTCTTTGTCTGGTCAACAATCTCAGTCCAGCTTCCATCCTGTAACCACAATTTTTCTCTTTCCCTGCTTTCCTGTTTGACTGCAAATGCTCAGGCTGGTTCTGTGCTGCTCTTCAGTTACCCGTTCTTGAAGTAGATCTACACGTAGGTCATAGTTCACGAGGTAATGGTGAACTGAGCTGGTTCTTAGAATGTCAGAATGTCTTCACCAGTGACAGCACATACTTCAGAGTGGGCTTCGGGAAAACATGTTGATGTACTTAAATGCAGTCTGTTTTTATTGGGCTGTAGTACTGGTTGCCTTCCAAATTTGAAGAAATGTCACTTCTATGAGTTTATGTTGTATGTTCCAAAAGAGTAGGAACTTTTCATGTATCTTTAAAGGCTACTGATTCAAAGGACATTTTTTAAAAATCTTGTTAAGTTGCAGTTCAGTGCTGAGGAAAAAACAGATCACAAGTACTGTTTCTAGTCTTAATTTTAATTTTTTTAAAATATTTTTTTTCTCGTTGTAGAGATTAAAATGTTATAAAATATTATTAAAGGGCAAATTTGAAAAAACCTGCATCTTCTGTAAATTTATTTATACAGTAAAATAGGAAGAGGGTTGTTTTCTTAGAACTGGCTTTCTGCATTTTTTGAGAGTTGTGTTTGATTATTTATATACTGCCAGAATATCTGATATGATAAAGGATAGCAGCACCTTGCTTGCAAGTACGTCTTCCTGCGATAGCATTTTGTGCTTTTTTGTATGTTAACTTTCTATCCCAAGTGAAATGCTAACACTAAAGTAAAAGACATGGACTTTTTCAGGACAGTAGTGAGTGCATGATTGCGTAAAAGTCTAACGTTAGTATTGTAAATTGGACTTTACTTTGATTTTTCTGATTAAGACAAACTCTGGAGAGAAGTCTAGCTAAAATTACCATATGCTTTGTCTGCCCCGGGATTTTACAATGTTATTCAAGTCATGTTATTCAAGAACAGTGTTTTCCTCGAGTAGGAAAAATACCACATCATGGTATAATCAGAATCTTTGTTTTCTGGTTCCAAAATAACCTAATTCCTAATTTCAGTTCAAACTACATTTTTAAACTTAAAACTTCCCAACAAATACTCGGCATTATTTCTTTTCTTGATTTACCAATCTGGTGGACAGGATGATCTGTCAGTTCATGTTACTTGAGCAGAGCACTGTGTCTTTCTAAAGAGTAAACTGCAGTTTTGAAAGGACCAGGAGAGAATATGAAGAAGGTCTGCTATACTTTTAAGGTGCTACATTAGATTTTATAAATTATTTAGATATCAGCATTGAAGTATCCCTATATTTTTCAGATTCTGTAGCTTAATTTTCTAATTATTATTTTTAAATGTTCTTTTAATGAGATTTTAAGTAGCATTAGTTCACAGTCATCACATTGATAATTAAATATTGTCATTATTTTCTCAGTTCTCAATGGTATAGAAAATAAAATCTAAGATTAATTTGGTAATACAAGAAAACTTAGTGAAGTCTTTTAAAAGTAGGATCACAAATTTTTCTAAGCTCTTAGGTATACTTAAAATCTTAATTTCTTGGGGGACTTCTGCAAAGTGACTGAATCTGCTGACTAGAACTAGAACAGAAAGCTGCAGATCTGAATACAAATCTGAGTTGTAAATATTTTGTGTTACAAGGAGTAGATTTTTTCCTTTCATAAAAACCTCTAATTTAGTCTAGTATGGACCAAAGTGTATATTTTTAAAAATGCTTGGTATTTTCCTGTAGCAGAATTAATAATTTAAATAGCTCCTAGTATCAAATGAATTTGGCATAGATGAAATGCATCCATCTTTGTGTTATGAAGAGACATTTTGCTGATATTTGTAGTTAGTAGTGAATGCCATAAAAATACACCTGGGGTATCTGGTGATCAAAAGTATCATTTGTGTATTGAAATGATGATTTATTTTTATTTTTTCTAGTCTGAGCCAGAGGGTTTCTCTCATTTCCACTTGTACGTCTGTGCTGCCTTCCTTGTCAAGTGGAGGAAAGAGATCCTGGAAGAGAAAGATTTTCAGGTAAGTGGAGAGGAGATTTTTCAAGCACAGGGTGGTATTTATTAAATTTAGCTTCCTAGTGTTACTTGTAGATGAATTTATAACAAAATAGTTGCAGTTGCAGCATGACTGACGGTGTCTGACTGGCTGTTAGTGTTGCTCCAAGACTGTTAGTTGTGAAGTGATGGACTATAAGCAGTAGGAGATGTATTTTCTTTGTCCACTCTGAGGAAAAAAAGAAAGAAAGAAGGAAAAAAAAAAAAAAGCTCTTTAAACTGTGGCAGACTTCATCTAGAGTAGATGATTTCTGGAGATGCTGTTACAAGTAAAGCCTTGGTATTTCACAAAGAGATTTTCTGAAAAGGTAACTGGATTTTTTTTTTTCATCTTAAATGCATCACTGGAGTTACTTATTTATAATCTCTCATCTGTATAATATAACAGCACGCTCTTAACAAGGTGATGTTCATTCTTTCAAAAAAGCTAGGCAAGCAGCCTTTTAAAATAAGGAGCCTGAGCTTCAGTGGGAAGTAAAAGGTCTGTCAGAGTATTTACGTCAGGTCCCTGCATTTCAAAACCTTACATTTTCCAAACAGTGAGCTGTTTGGAATGGGATTTGAATATGGTAAATAGGAGAATCATTTGCATACCCCTGTAGAAGTTCATTTATGTTTGTGAACTGGTGACAGTTCACTTTCATAGAAATATTTTATATTGAATTTTACCCTATGATACACATGCAATGCCTGAAAGGCATTAAAGTCCTGTTTACAGGCTGCCTGTAAACAAACCATGCTGCAGAGCCCACACCATCGCCTGCCCTGGGGAAATGGCCCGTTACCAGCTTATTTTCTCTGCAGCTGACTGAACTCTCTTGCCCTGTACAAATGAACCATTGTGTAACTTTGTGTATCGCTTCAATCTATTTTATCTTTCTTCATAAAACGATTTATTCAGATCACTTATCTGTCGTTGCCTGTCTTTCCAATAAATAAATACCTAAGGGCACAACATAACTACTTTAATTTATACTACCTGCTAACACTGTCAGATTTTCTCAAGTTACGGTATTTTGTCAAAAATAACTTCAATTTTGGAAGCTGTCCCTCTCAACTACAACTGTTCACTGTTAATCATTCCTGTTAATTTTTTCCTGTTGGTTTCCCACACTCAAGCTCATAAAAATGTTTTCCTCTACCGAATGTACTACAACTGTGTTTAAAGTAAATAATAATCCCAATGCATATAGTACTATGAAGATTTGGGTTTTTGTTCTTACATATGTTCAGAGGAATAATTAAGGTATTTCTTTATGGTCTAATTGCTTTAACTAGCTAGACGATAAAGTATATAAATCAGGAACACACTGGAACACATTTATCAGACTGCTTGAGGTTGCTTACCATATAGAAATGCAATTAGTAATTTTGAGGCTCTGTAGTCTAATGATAGTTTTATCACTACCATATGTTATCACCAAAAGGCTTGGCCTTCTCTATTGTGTAATGTGACCTTTTAAAATGACTAAATTAAAGTGTTATCAATTCTCTAAATAATACTTCTCTCCCATGGGTAAGAATGAAATCTATTTTGTTAATACTAACTGTAGAACATTGCCTAGTATTCAAAGCAGTAGCTCAAGTAATGGGCCTTTAAAATACCTTGGAAATTCGGGAAGTTCAATGTGTTGTTGGAGTACTCTTGATTGCATTGAATTCTCATTATTGAGCAATCATGGCTATAGGATATTTTGTACTGAAGTTTTGTGTTCTGTAGACTACATCAAGAAAGAACCCTCAAACATACATCCAGTCATTTCTTTTGCAGAGTGCACATTGCATTTGTTTCTATGCACATGACACCGATAAGTCAAGTCTCCCCTAGTTGGAGTGTCTGGTTCTTTTTGTACTAGCTGTGAATACCCACGCTTTTCTTTTACATGTCTTTTTGACCTCTTTCAGGAATTTTAAGACAGAATAATTTCCCCAGAATATCAGATGTGGTGATATGCCAGTTGAGACACTGAGTGGGTTTTGAAAGTTCAGTTTTAAAGGACTGGGTTTTGCAATACTTTTTTACTTATTTGATGAGGCATATTGTCAATAATGTTGCAGACTGAACAATGAAATAACTTTTGCTATTAAGATCTTTATTTCTGTTCTCTTAAGTATGTCTTGTTGCAGCCTAAGCAGTGAGTAAAAGTACGTGGCGTTTACTCTTTCTCATATGAACAAACTAATTGGCTTGTATACCAGATATTCAGCTGTGTGTGATAATAGTTCCTTAGTACAGATGGCATGTGTGTATGGCTCTTGGTTTGGGTTTTTTTCTGTATTGTGTATCAGAGAAAGATTTTTGCAATGAAAGGACTCAGGCTGACTGGACTGTGTGATAAAACCTGAAAACTGCTTGATGTTTGGTTTACATTTGTAGATTTAAGTATTTTTACATCAAATTAAATAAATTTTGATGAGGGAAATAGAAGAAGAAACCAGTTCAGGTCTCCAGATGTTGAAGTAATAATGTATATATTATAAGTATGTATATAAATAATCACATATATGTAAACTTGTAACAGAAGTATATAGAACTGTGTTCATGCTAGGCCAATATTTTTCACATTTGAAAGAAATTAACGGAATGATTTTCTCACTGTAAGAGGATAATCCAGCCATGATCGAAGTTGTGTTTGAACAAGTTATTGTTCTTACTGCCACCAGTTTGATATCAGTGTAGACCTCCTCGGAAGCATGAGATTCACAGCTTAGCATAAGTTTTAGCAATAGAAGGGTGAGGAGGATGGTGCTTTATATGTAAATCTAGAGTATATGACTTTTCACAGATTATTCCACATCACATGTCCATGTCCTTAACAATTATTCTTGTCTGAATACTGTAAGATACAGTGTGATGGTGAATGAAGGAGGACACTATTTCCAACTCTAGTGTCCCAAGAGGAAAAAAATTATTTTAGAAAGCTGAGGAGGGGTAAAATGTCAAACTATTTTTCATTTTGCTAAGAAATTGTAGTTAATAGCATGCTGTCCTGCTCACTCAGTAACCTTTCCAGTAAATTTTGATCCCATTTTGAAATTTGCTGTGTAATGCAATGAGCTGTGTGATGCAATGCTGTATAATGAGGCCAAAAATTTTTACACACAACTTTGAAATTTCCGAGGGTCACCTTTTGATAGCAGTAAAACTATACTGATATGTCTTAGGGCAGTAATTTTAAATATTGCATGTGCACATATAGTACAAAGGTTAATACTGCTGTGAAGATTTACTGTGCTTTAGTTATAGTAACGTTCTCTGTTATGGTTCTAAGTCTAGAGAATCCACCTTACCTACATAGGGGACTGCACAAATCCAGGTGCAGAAAGCTATTTTGGGTAGCTCCACTGCTTTAATTCATGCTTTACACATGAGGGAACAGAGGATGCAATGGGCAGACAGTACCTGGAAGAACTTTTTAATCCTGGCTCAGATTTTCCTTTTTTACTGATGTGATGTCTCATAGGATTGAATGGGTCATTCTTGGTTTATGATATTTCTGTGATGGTATAAATGTTCTGTGTTAATTCACTGGTTCCACACTAGAATCAGATTTTAAAAAGAAAAAAAAGTGGTAAGTTTAATATTGATTTTTTTTAATGTGAGAAATGTGAATGCAAAATCTGAAATTAATTTTATTTCTACTGTCTAAGCTTAAGTAAAGATGCCAGTAATGAAGACCTTTTTATTTATCAGCATGTCTTAGACTTTGACTTATTCATTTTCCTAACTACATCCATAATTCCAAAATTCTCCTGAATACTTGAGATGTGAATGGCTGATGATGTTGTGATAAAATATTTAAATGGGATTTTAAGTATATTTAGAATTAAAATATTAATTAAAAATATGCTGTTAAGTTTAATGGTGTCATGTACAGGATATCTGAACGATTTGTAAGGAAACAGGACTTCAGGGACTAGATTCAGCTGTCAAACTGAATATAAGCTAATAAAAATGTTGTACTGATACTTGTTTGACTGTTAGGTATTAGAGATTTAGTCCAAATTTTCAGTATAAGTAAGTTATCATTTTGTTGACATAGCTGAGCTATAAAAATATATTCAGTACATTGTGGTAAGGAATCTGTCTTGCAGATTTTTGTCGTCGTCATGATTCCAAGATACGGGCNTTTTTGTCGTCGTCATGATTCTAAGATACGGGCTTTTCTGTCTGTCTAACAGAATTTTTCACCCATGCTGTCATCGACCCACATCTTTATTACTGCATTGTCCTTTTCTCTGGCTTTGACAAATGCATTTTGGCTTCATTTATATTCACCCAGACTGCAAAGAAGCTGCAAAGATCATTTTTCAGTCCATCATTTTTTCTTGCTTTGCATCTCCTTTAGCTCCCTTTCCTTTATAGCACCAAGGAAAACTTAGATGCTTTCGCTTTCAAGGCCTTTAATAGACTAGTACCGACACCTTACATGTCATCTCATATTCAGTGTTGAGATGCTGTCTGCCAGTTTATCAGCCAGTGATGACAGCCTCATCACGCACCTGAGCTTGCAAGAAAGTATCTGTGCTATCTCCCAGGCTGACTGTCTGTCTTAAATGGAGCTCCTAATGCAGATCCTAAGTTGCTTTCCTCTAAATCCTTTTGTAAGTTCTGTTTTTCTGTAATACCTGGAGTAGATTTGACAGGTAGGCTTGAGACTGTTAATAGCACTTCTAGTCATATTGACTAGTTTTGTGCTGCTTCTTTATACTTTTCTATGAAATTCTTGACTCTCCTTTTATACTTGAGCCGTAAAATCCTTACCGCAGTGACTTTCCTTTATTCTGATTTATGTACTCGAATCATTATTTTATATAAATACTGGGGAGTAAGCCTTATTGGGTAATGACCACAATGAATGTGTGCACAATTGTTTGACCTATTAAAATTTAGATAAGTGGTCACGATTTTTTTTTGTCAAACTTTTCATTATGGTGAAGTAATACAAGCTAACCTTAGTTCAAATGTTAATGTGAACCACCATCTTCCTATATCGTATGATCAATAACATTTTAAGAAAACTGAAGGTATCGTTATTACTTATGTAAATGTTTGTGCCTTATGAAGTTGTTGTCAGGTTTATTCTTAGATTAAATCTTAGGTTCTGTGTATGTTGGCTTTAAGATGGATCCCTGTTTCAGAGGATAGTGAAGTATTTCACATGTCCTGCATTTGAATGAAAGTCAGACACAGTGTAACTTTGAAGTGCATCTACAGCTTAGTGGTGAAGTTTGCACTCTGAACACCTTTGGTTTCCTTTGCCTTTCCTTCCCTTTTGAATAATCACTTAACTAGAATCAGTACAGGGTTAGAAGTGTCACTACTACTCGCCACTCTTCTTGAATCTCAGCTCACTTGAGTATTTTGCCCCCTGCTTTCACTTAAGTGTAGAAAAGGTCCAGGTTAGTATCTTCTGATTCATGGTAAGAATACACTACTGATTTTGGAAGTCTCAGTTAGCATGTGAGCTTGCCGTTTCAGTAGTCTTCCTCACATTTGTTTCTACCTGTGGTCTGTTTTCTACCTATTGG
>VZTU01009067.1:0-17919 GCA_013400835.1 Zapornia atra
TTCCCTATTTCTTCAGTAGTAGAGAAAAATACTGGTCGGGTCTGTGGAGACTTGACCTTACTTCTGTCTTAAAGTTGGATATAATACAGTAGGAGGGATAGTTAACCTTCACGTGATTAAGTGACATCATATACAATCTATAGATTAAAATTAAACAGAAAGCTCAAACTATTAGAAAGCCTTAATTTAGTTTATTGTGAAGGCTTTTGGGATCATCATTTCAAGTGCACTAAAAAACCAGTGAGATCCATTCTGACAGAACTAGGAAGTCTTCAGAGTGACAAGGAATGTTTTTTCATATGACTTCCAAAGTGATAAGAGATAATCTTTATCTAAAAATGTACGATAGCTTCTTACCTCGGTGTACCAAATAATTATAAGAGTATTCTATACTTGACATGTTCATTCTTCCTAGTTTTTCTCACTGAATCAGGAGCAGAACACCTTATTTGATAACACTTTGGGGATGCAAACATCAGGCCTTTAACAATACAATATTGCTACAGCTTTCCATTCCTTTTCTGCTCTTCTTTATTAAACTTGCTTTGTTAAATATTTAAATTGCAGAATAAATCAGGGCATATGGATGGTATTTTTAAATGTATGAAGGTCATTTAAGGTTCCATATTCCTCCAAAGTGACATAGGTTTTTAAAAGCCTGATTCTCAGTTATCTGAGTGTAGTTTCCAAGTAATTTTTGAATATATAATTTAAGCTCAGAATTCATTTAAGTGCTTGTATTAATGAGCTCATTTCTCTGTATTTTCTGAAGAATTTATTTTGTTTTAAACTGTATGGATGTAATAAACTAACTGGTATTATGTATTAATAATGTAACACATTCTATGCAGAAGAAATATGTATTTAGAGATAATGTATCTATGTAAAATTCCTTTGTGTATATATGTTGATGTATTGAGCATTTCATATAGATTTTGATTGTACTTACTTTATTACAGATTTATGCTCAGAAGGACAAAGCCAGACTATAGTGCGAGTCACTCCGCACGGCTGACTGAGGATGTGCTAGCAGATGATAGGGATGACTATGATTATTTGATGCAAACTTCCACGGTATCGTAACACAGGATTGATATTTTAACTGTTTGCTTTTTTCTTCTTAATAACTAGATGTTTTTTGCTTGTAAGAGTTTCCAAAACAGTGTAATTATCAGGAAAATTTTTTAATTTAAATGTGCTAGTCTTATACTACTGAAGTTGACTTATGTTCCTTTTGTTCTTGCTTGATTTTCAAATTCCAATGGAAAGCCATAAATTAATTCAATCAATTTTTCAAACTACCGTTGATAACACCAAACATAAAAGAGGAAGAATTAATATACCTAGAATAGTGGACTAAATAGGAGAAAGTGTATTGAACTAGTAGGTCAATGTTCAGGACCATTATAAAACATCTATATTAATTTTACTCAGCATTTATTTAATGGAATTCCCAGTGAAAGTTTTGTGCAGGTTTTATGTGTCTGTCAGGATTAGCTCCATGAGAATTTACTCTTCAATGTTCAATAGAAAAAATACATCACTTTTGGATGTATTCTCCTCTTTCTAAAAGATAGTAGACACTAGAAACGGAGCCATCTACAGTATAAAGATTGTAGGCATAGTACAAAAATGGCCTACAATGCTATGATGCCAATGCCAACAATACAAGTGTATACGCTGCATCATTAATATTTTAAATTTTTTGTTTAATTGTACATATTTTGTTGCCTGTATTTGATTTTTATTTATATTCTTTTGTTGTTTTCCTTATAAATTGGACTTGAACAAGCTACTTTTGTAGAGATGACATATTTTCAGATTTTAGAGAAGCAAATGAATTCTGTATCAACCTGATACACTGGAACCCAAATACTAACATTTACTGACATTTTTTTTATCAACAGTACTATTATTCAGTGAGAATATTTCCTGGTCAAGAACCTGCTAATGTCTGGGTGGGCTGGATTACATCTGACTTTCACCAGTATGACACAAGCTTTGACTTGGACAGAGTTCGTACTGTCACAGTTACACTGGGAGATGAAAAAGGGAAGGTTCATGAGAGGTTGGTTAAAATTTTCTTTAAAAGATACATATTTTATACCCATAAAAACAACTAAAATTTTATACACTCTAAGTCCACCGGATTTAATGTAGTTGGCTTGATGGGGGGAAAAAAGGAAAATGTATAACTTCACTTATTCTGTCCTCTTGCTTGTGAAGAAACAGTGGCACTAAAAAGTAAAATAACACAGCTTTTCTATATGATTTCAGACCATGATCCCATAAATACTGACTTCTGAACTGGTACAAAGTTGAGGAAAATACCTTGTAGTAACTTCGGAACCATTTTGGTTTTTGGGCAAACCAAAATTAGTGCAGCAGCTTAATGTTAAATTATTTAAAACATTAACTTGCAAATGTCTTTTGGAATTCTGAAAAGGATTTCAGCTTGTTCGTATTTTATCATCTTCAGTTGTTTTGTTTTTTGGGTATTTTTAAAATTATGTGGGTTTTTTTAAATTATGAAGTCTAGGCTTCATTGAATTTTGGCATTGATTATAGTGGGATCTGTTGTTTTCAACCACAAGGCTCTGTTGGTTGCAGCCATATACAGTTTTTTCTTAGTCCACTATGTAAACTTTACACACCATCCATAATTAAATTTTGTCTTTTGACATTCAGTATAAAACGCAGCAACTGCTATATGGTGTGCGCAGGAGAGAGCATGAGCCCTGGACAAGGACGTAATAATAATGGTCTGGAGATTGGTTGCTTGGTTGATGCTGCCAGTGGCCTGCTGACCTTCACAGCTAATGGCAAAGAACTAGGCACATACTATCAGGTGAGTACTTATTGATGATGTCTTCCAGTGGGAAGGGAAAAAACAAATCCTCAGACTGCATCTAGGTAGAAACCTTTGTATAAGATTACAAAAACCCTATAATTGTCACTGTGATGACAGTGATTTTTTTCCCTCCTCTTTGGATGTTGGGGGTCCTATTCAAAGGTTTATTAAATGTTAATAGAGATATTAGGAGGTGGGGTTTTTTTAATGTGTGATAGTGCTTTGCTGTCTTTGATGGTTATATATTTGTGCATCTTTGATTTAGGTTGAACCAAGTACAAAGCTATTTCCTGCTGTATTTGCTCAAGCTACAAGCCCAAACGTTTTCCAGTTTGAGTTGGGAAGAATAAAGGTAAATCATGCTTGGTTTATTGCAGGGCTGCTTTTTGGGCATTTGCTGCCTGCAATAGTTTTGGGCGCATTTGTATGATTCCAGAGGGCTTGCACGATTGCCATTTTTTTCCCCTTAAATCAATTAAATACAGTACAGTGGTTGAAAAGGGTTGTAGCTGATTAGAATTGGCAGAAGATATTACAATATCCCATTGAATTTTCTGAATCTCCTCCTACACAATTAAACAAAATCACTGGGGTCATTAAGGCAAATCTCTTACTCTGCAAACAGAACATGAATGACCAGTGTATCTAGAAATTAAGTTAGGGTTTTAAAATACTTTTAAAGTACATTCAAGGAGTACACTCAAGAAAATAGCTGAATTTGCTTCCTTTCTTTGGACTTACGGATGTCTAAGAAATCAGAAAATGTAAAAGGAGAGTGGAGTTCAGATAGTCCAAAAAAGTGACCACACATTCCATTTAATTTCCTATTTCAAATTTAGCCATTTGAAAATATTTGCTATGGACAATGATGTCTTGCTGCGAATCTGCAGAAGATCCCAACTGGTTTTACAAACCACTGAAAATTTCTTGTTGCGCTGTACTTTACTGTACTATATGTTGAATGTATTTCTTAAAAAATATATGTTAATGTTTTGGGTAAAAATGATGAGAGTGATTGTTTCTTATGTTGGAATTTTCCAGAACGTAATGCCATTATCTGCTGGCTTATTTAAAAGTGAACACAAAAACCCAGTCCCTCAATGTCCTCCACGTCTCCATGTCCAGTTTCTTACTCATGTTCTTTGGAGCAGAGTGCCAAACCATTTCTTGAAGGTTGATGTCTCTCGAATCAGTGAACGTCAAGGCTGGATGATACAGTGCCTGAATCCTTTGCAGTTCATGGCCCTTCATATTCCTGAAGAAAACAGGTTGATGTTTGTGTGTTGAAGTGTATCAGAACTAAGTTTGGATTATGAAGCTGGACATGTAATAAAATTTCTATAAGAAAAGCCCAAGGACTTCTCTGTATTTATAACACACATAAACAAAGACAGTGTGTTTTGGCTTTGCTATTGTTAAAAATTAATCTTATTTTTCAATATTTTATAAACTGCCTCCTTCTGTTGTGTTTCCAGCCTCTCAGAGTTTCTCTCCAAACTCTTTAAAAGTATATATAGATTCTGAGTGAAAATGAAAGGAACTGTGTTCATAAACTATTATAGATAATCTGTAAAATAAGCAAAGATCTGTTTTTATAGGGATTTTTTTTAAGATTTGTGGCCAATATAATTACTCAATTATTTTCATTTTATAAATGATTTTAATTTAATAACCATTGAAGGAATTTAACTTTGCGATTTCCTTGTTACACATATGTCTCAACATTTTGCCAGTGCCAAAACTGAAAATAAAATAACTGAAAAATTAGGGAAGAATTTTAAACAAAACCCTCTGCAAATTAATTGGTTAGTCTGTTACCATTTTGCAATCCCAGATCTATAAAGAATGATGCAAATATCTCAATTTAAACTAGTTTTAAAGCCTTCATCTTTCAGCTAACCAAATTCTTGTTTGTAGTATGATGAAGTGTTCTGTAATTAATTTTGATCTTTCCTTGCTGAAAGTAATTGAAGTAGTACTTTAGAAGTAATTTGAATAAATTCCTGATTGAACTTTGTTATTAGTCATTGATTCTTAGGTTGACAGTGTTTCTCACATCAAAGCTGAAACATGAAAAAGTTCATCTGTAGAACAGATGCTGTGCCAGTGTTATCCTTAGGGACAGCTTTGAATTCCTTCACTTAGTTAAGTTTTTGCACTGATACGTAATTTACTATAATGTTGTGTTGTTTTTTCTCTCCACAGAACAATTGATATTTTAGAGCTGACAGAACAAGAAGAATTGCTGAAATTTCACTACCATACCCTCCGATTGTATTCAGCTGTTTGTGCTTTAGGGAACAACCGGGTGGCCCATGCTATGTGTAGCCATGTCGATGAATCTCAGCTCCTTTATGCTATTGAGAATAAATATATGCCAGGTTTATTACGTGCAGGATATTATGACTTACTCATTGACATCCATCTCAATACCTATGCAACTGCCAGGTTAATGATGAATAATGAATTTATAGTTCCAATGACTGATGAGACCAAGAGCATTACTTTGTTTCCTGATGAAAACAAAAAACATGGCCTGCCTGGTATAGGACTTAGCACTTCATTAAGGCCGAGAATGCAGTTCTCCTCTCCAAGTTTTGTAAGCATTAGCAGTGAATGCTTTCAGTTCAGTCCAGAATTCCCTCTGGAAATCTTAAAGGCCAAAACCATAGAGATGCTGACTGAAGCTGTTCAGGAGGGCAGCCTCCATGTCAGAGATCCAGTTGGAGGTTCTACAGAATTTCTGTTTGTCCCTCTCATCAAGCTCTTTTATACCCTCCTAATTATGGGAATCTTCCACAATGCGGATCTGAAACACATCTTGCAGTTGATTGAGCCCCGGGTTTTCAAAGAAGCAATGAACCAGGAGGATGAAATTGATTTCTCAGAGAAGGAGCTGAGTTCAGATGAACTTAAGGCAGAAGAAGGAGAGGAAGAAACCAGAGGGGAAAAAGTGCCAAAGGAAGGACTCCTTCAGATGAAACTTCCAGAACCTGTTAAATTACAGGTAACAATGCTGCAGTAATAGTGGATGTTCCCATTTCTTCACAGATACTTTTTTCTTCCCCTGGTAATTTATCTTACAAGGAGAACAGTATTTTGATGTTCATAAAATAGAGAAGCAATTTCCGTACAAGAAAATTTAATATCTTCTGTATGATATAAACTTGTCCACAACATATCAAACAACTGTTGTTTCATCAAGTAGAATTACTTTCTCAATGACATCAACAGGGAATTCTTCATTTCTATGGATTCAAACAGAAAGTAAATTCCCTAGAAGGAAAGAGTAAAGCCAGTATCTTACAAATACAATAAATGTCTTAGATATTGTATGTCTGAAGCACAGAGTTCTATTACAGATGCCAGATATTTCTGTTGTAGGATTATTTCACGTGTAGTAAATGACAACATTAAAGATTTCCCTCATTTTATTTGATAGTAACTGCTGCTGTAAGGAATCAAACCTTATTTCCATAGAATATGAAGGTATTTCTTAGTTTACCAACTCTTCTTTCTCTTGCAATACTGTTTCTCAGATGTGTCATCTACTCCAGTACCTGTGTGATTGCCAAGTACGACACCGAATAGAAGCCATTGTAGCATTTTCGGATGATTTTGTGGCCAAGCTTCAAGAGAATCAACGCTTCCGGTACAATGAAGTGATGCAGGCCTTGAACATGTCTGCTGCCCTGACAGCTAGAAAAACAAAAGAATTTCGATCTCCACCTCAGGAGCAGGTATGGCTTACAAAGGAAAAAATTATTTTTTGTTGTGATCTACATGTGGCAGAGTTCTGTTTGATTTCCAAGTTTTGGCTTCTGGAGATTGGTGTTACTTGTCTTTCTTTTGTATTTTTTAAGATTAACATGCTGCTGAACTTCAAAGATGATAAAAATGATTGTCCTTGCCCAGAAGAAATTCGGGATCAACTCTTGGATTTCCATGAAGACCTAATGACACACTGTGGTAAGTCTTGTTACTGCATATTTTTATGTTGTGATTTAGACCCAGCTGGCAACTAGGCACCCTGAAGACACACTCGCTCACACCCTATCTCCCCCACCCCCCTAGTGGGATGGGGGAGAGAATCAGAAGAAAAAGGTAAAACCTGTGGGTTTTGGGATAAGGGCAGTTTACTAGGGCAGCAAAGGAAGAGGAAAATAACAACAGCGCTCATAACAGAATATACAAATCAGCTGATACACAATGCAATTTGCTCAACTGAGCTGCTGTCCAACCTTTGTATCTGGAGCATGAAGTCATGGTATGAAATATCTCTTTGGCTAGTTTGGGTCACCTATACTAGCTGTGTCCCCTCACCATTTTTTGTGAAAATTAACTATCCTAGCTGAAAACCACAATCTTTTCCTTTTAAAATTTATATTAGTTTAGACTAAGTAGTCTATAGATTACACTATATCAGTTATAAATACTGTCAAAGAGTAACTTTGACAAAGAGTACATACTCAGCTTGTAGTCAAAACCAAGGAAATGTTCTTATCCTCATGTCTGGTCAAACTAGAAAGGAATGTGCTACGTTGTGGCTTTTTTTACCCATACAACTCTATGGGAATTTCTTTGGCCTTAAGGTATTGGATATTGCTGTAGCTCACTTGTTATTCAAGGGGTTCCTGGCCCTATTCCCATACTCCCCTGCATAGGTTGGTACAGGTCATCTTTGTTGTATTTTGTTGACTAGGGCCATGTTAACAATATAACATATTAGTGTCTGATTCTTCTCAGATATGAATGAATGGCCTCAAGCTGTGCCAGAGCAGGTTCAGATTAGACATTAGGAAAAAGTTCTTCACTGGAAAGAGTTATGAGGCATTGGAACAGGCTGCCCAGGGAAGTGGTTGAGTCACCATCCCTGGATGTATTTAAAAGATGGGTAGACGAAGTGCTCTAGGGATATTGTTTAGTAGCAGATAAGTACAGTTGGACTTGATGAACGCAAAGGTCTTTTCCAACCTAGTGATTCTGTGAATATATAGAGGTTTGTTGTCTATTAAAATAGACTAATAATCAAAAGTAGCCATTAAATTTCTGTGGTTTTGATTAGATAATAAAAATGAATTAAATTCCATGTCATATTAAAATGTGAAATATAGTAACAATTAAAATACAGAAGTACCAATATAAAAATGAAGCATCAAAATGTGTATCTTAAATGTCAAGCTCATATCCATGAACACTACAAATTCAGTTAAAGGGTAGTCTTGTTGAGAATGCATGCTTACTTGCATTTTGTCTTGTTTTCCTGTTTGGAGGATGCTCATGCCTTCATTTTAGTTCATTAGGCTATTTTAAAAAATAAGTAAAAGATACATTTAGCAGACAGCATGAGCAGACAAGTAGCTGAACTTTCACTTAGCAGCTAATGTAGGAACGTGCGATAATATTTTTTTTCAACATTTTTTTCAACAGTCCCTTCATCCTGCCCTTACAGCACAAGCTCTACTCTAATGAGCTTCCTGCCCTTGAGTGTTTTCTGCTCCCCCTCCCGATTTGTATCATCCACAAACTTTATGGTGTGTTATGAATGATTTCTAATGAAATATATTTATTTTAAATTAAAAATGAAAAAAGAGGAAATTTTAAAGTAAACTGAACTGTCAGATGACAGAAAATGAAGATGAAATAAAGAATTCAGCAGTAACATTGAAAAGGAGAAGAGACTTTTTTTCTCTTTAATTTTTTTTCCAGTTTTCTTTAGTCTTTTGCCATGATTCTCCTCTGTTGGAATTACTTGGTCGAGTTTTCTCATGATTTTTTTTTCTTTATGCAAAAACAATAATTTGCATAATCTACAAGGAAAAAAATAATTTTATGGGTCAGAGGATGCATTAGAGTAAAGCAGAATTAATTTTTGTATTCAAAATACAGCTATTGTGAAATAGATAAATCAATTACATATCCTGAATACTATGTTTGGTTGATTAGCCAGCTGCCATTTGGGGATTCACATCTTATGAAATGTCTGAGACACAATTATATTGACAGTTTGCAAATCAGAAGAGTTCAACTACAGCTCAGGGACCAGCATAACTGAACAGACATTTCATCTGAGTAATTTCAGAGCATCTCTGTGTTCTAATTGATAAGACACTTCAGTGTCTTCAGTGTTTATTAGTTTGGTTGAAGAGACTGACATCCAAACCAGTTTTTAATATGATTTGGTGTAAAATATAAAGTTACTGATGATCCTTGTTTAGTTTAGTGTCATTAATGTCTCTGGACAAAACAACTTTTAATGGAAATGGAACTGTACTTAATGCAAGAAGTTAGACAATTAAGAAAAGATGCAATAAATTGAGAAAAATGATTTAATAACATGAAGAAATATCCTATAAAATTCAAATGTGCTAAAGAACTCCAAAAAAATTTCTTAAATTCTTGGAGCATCTTTTATGCAAGGAAACTGGGAAAGTTAGTGTTGTTTAACTTGAAGTGAAAGCTCATGGGGGAAGGTTTTTTTTTTACTGTTGGAGTGATAGAACTAATGAACTGACTCCCCAGAGAGGTTGTGGAGTCTCCACCTTAGGAGATATTCAAAACCTGACTCGATGCGGTCCTGAGCAACCTGCTCTAATTGAACCTGCTTTGAGCAGGGAAACTGGACTGGACAATTTTTAAAGGCTCATTCCAACCTCAGCGGTTCTGTGATGCTGTGAAGGCTCATGTACATTTTTTTACATTTTTATGGCTTGTTATAAGAATATAATGAAAGAAACACTGTATTGTGAAGGTGACTGCTTTCTCCTGACTGGTCATGAAAAAGTATATATATTGTAACATTAGTTCTTTCACGTCTATGATATGCTGTACCCCAAAAAACTCCTAGTCTTCACTAGTATCAGCTGAACAAATTTACCAGTTTGGACCATATGTACACTTCTGAGCGTGTGTCCAGAATTTAGGCATCAGCGTTAGCATGGAAACATGCATGCTGTGGGAGCTGACCTCAGAAATATATTTACTATATATTTTATGTATAATAACACACGATTTATACAACAAATGCCTAAGATTGCATGGACCTTATCTGCAGTTTCCTACCTTGCACATACACCTGATCTGTACTTGTTCTAAACTGCTAGTTAAGCATATCCCATATCAAACTGTTCCGTAGTTTTAACAGCAGAATAACCTATTTCAGTTTGATTGTGTTTTACACACAGGACAGAAAACATGTCTATAACTTGTTTAATTTTATTCTTAACTACTTACTCTATATTTTTTATTTCAGGAATTGAACTGGATGAAGATGGAACCTTGGATGGAAACAGTGATTTAACCATCAGGGGTCGCCTCCTATACCTTATGGAAAAAGTTACATACCTGAAGAAGAAGCAAGCTGAGAAACCAGTTGATGATGATGCTAAGACATCCTGTAAGCAAAATTAAATCAGTTTATTGTCTCTTAATTCCAAAGACAAAAGAAGCAAGGAAAGAATTTCTTCATATATTTTCAGCCAAAACAAGGCGCAATTTTAGTCAAACATCTGTGCACCTTAAAGTTTGTAGCTGCGACTCAAAACAAGCGCAGATGGAATTTTTATGGTAGGCAGATTTGTTTCCCAGTGGGATGTAGTGGAAAATTTTAACAATTTCCGCAAGGTCCTGGTTATGAGAATTTGCTCATACAATCAGATGCAGCAAGCTTCAAATTAGTATTTGCATGAAGATTACCAAAATAAAGTGTAGACTGCGCAATTAGACTGAAATTTGCAAAGGTCTACATAGGAGAAATCTCCCCACCCAACCTAAAATTCAAGATTTATTGACTCTGATTGTTGCTCTGTCATTTATCTGGTCTGTCTTTCCATCTTGATAAGGTCTGCACTTGATGCCAACTAAGTATGAAAATGTATTTTTTACTTATCAATACTGATTTTATTTTTCTAGTTTTTGTTTGTTTTTTCTTTTGTTCTGCCCCGCAAAGCGGAAAGAATTTTTGGACACACAGTTTAGGTGTTCTGACTTTGGTAAAATACTTGCTTTCCATCATTAACTACACAGCATTCCTAGGGCAACTAACCTTTTAACTTTGTTGCTTAATGTAAGTTCCTAAAGTTATGAGAAGATTTCCCCAGGGTACTTATAATGAGCTGGCTTCTTAGCTGCCAGTTATTAGTGTTAGCTTAGTGAAATATTTTGTCCTCCTAAAAGTGTGCCTTCTAGCTTTGCAGTTTGTAACTTTTATTTCAGTTATCAGGCAGTGATAATGAGAGGCTGTCTTTGCAGAATGTAGTACAATTTCCTAATTTCATATTTTTTTTCTGGTAAGCTTAAAGCTCTACAAAATCTAATTCTCTCTGTCTCATGTTAGCAGAAAGACAGTATTATATTAAACTAATTAAGCAGTATTGTGGTGGCTATGCTGCTTGGACTCTTCATTGGAAGGAAGATAACAGCCAGACCCACAGATAGGTGGGATACAGTATTTCAGTTACCAGAACTGTGACTGTTCACCAGAAAAAAATAACAAAGGAAACTCACTGTTGTGTCCCTTCTTGCTATTAATTATTTCAGTTCTTCTGAAACATCAGCCCAAAAGCATTTAATCCTTTTATTTGTTTCTAAAACACTCTATGTGTGTGACAGTGGAAACATGTATAGTACAGTGTTTGAACAGTAACAATGAAATACAATAGTGCTTTTTTTTCCCGTTTACCCTGTATTAGTACATCTTAGCACAAATTCTGTTTGTTAAACAATCTCTTCCCTAAAACTCCTAAGCATTCACTATCTTTCTTTACCTGTATTTACATTTTTGTTGTTTGAGTTTAGCTTGAAATTGCACCTGGTTTACTCCAAAATCATGTTGCCGTCTCAACACATAGCTTTCTAATTTGAAAGTTTTTTTTTAATGTTTGGTCTGCATCATCCAGCATCTTCAACATCAGGATACTTATTAGACAGTTTATTGAACTTAAGGAGAGATTATTAAATTTCCCTTGTCAAACTTTCAGTGTTAACTTGACATGGACTAAATTGATTAGTTAGGTAAGTACTAAAGGTGAAATATTCTAGTATATAACTATCAGGATATCTCAAGAGGATCTTGAATTGATCTGACAAAGTCTTGAAAACCTGAATGAAAGTTCCCTGAGATTGAAAAAGGAACATTATTCGATTATCTTTATGAAAGACTTGTCTTGACAGCTACTTTGTGAGTAATGTTTCTAAACAGTAGTTTCAAATCTTACCTGACATTATATAGATTGTCTATTTTAATATATGACTTTCCCAAATATAAATAAGCATATGATATATATCCCAACTAATAAAGATTGTCAGTGAGACTACCAGATATGGGCTTCATGCTTCATTAGAGGCTGAATTGAAAATATGCTAATGATGATTGGCCTGTTATTTAATAGAGTCTCTTAATTTCTATTTCTTTTGAAGGGCCTTTGATTTTGGCAAAGGACTAAGTTAAATTATTGTTTTGTACACTATGAAGCTTAGTGTGGATACAGAGCTTAGACATGTAAACAACAAATACAGCATTTATATGTCTTTGTAATACATAAGAAAAATCCTCAGACTTGAATTCCTGGAAAAATCTTGAAAGCAACATATAGAAATAAATCTGGTGACATTGTGTGCATCTTATATGTCTTCATAATTTTTTATGTTATCAGATTTATTTTCATAGGTTAATTTTAAATGCAGGCTTTTTGTTTTGAGCTGTTTCATCTCTCTTCTGTGCTTTTATTTTCCTATGATAGTATGCTAAAGAAATACCAAGACAAAGGTGCCAAATATTGCCTACATTCAAATTCCTGTACATAATGGTAGTTCTGTGAGACTACCAGTAGAAACGTGAGCCATTAATTTTGTGATTTATGTTTTTTCTTCACAGCTACTCTTCAACAGTTGATTTCAGACACAATGGTGCGCTGGGCCCAGGAATCAGTGATAGAAGACCCGGAGTTAGTGAGGGCAATGTTTGTATTGCTACATCGCCAATATGATGGTATTGGTGGCCTGGTTCGAGCACTCCCAAAGACCTACACCATAAACAGTGTGTCTGTGGAAGACACAATCAATCTTCTGGCATCCCTCGGCCAAATCCGTTCCTTGCTTAGTGTCAGAATGGGGAAGGAGGAAGAGAAACTTATGATTCGTGGATTAGGGTAAACAACTAGAGTGTAAAATCTCTTTGTTTTCAGATATTTCTTGTTACTTTCTCTATTGTTATGGCCAAGGTTATGCATGAAGTTTGAATGCTAATAATCTAGATGGGTGCAAATGCAAACACTGGTATCAGTTGTGTAATAGCTTCAGTTGTCAGATACAGCCTTTGCAACATTGTATTTATAAATTTTGAAGAGAAGCAAATGACATCTGTATGACTTCTAGTCAGGAAAGTTGAAAACATGTAGTGTTTTATGATATTACAAAATATATCTTGTTACTGCATCTTAAAGGATATGGCTGTGGAGAATCCTATCAAGGATATTGTCCGTTTTATATGAATGCAGTGACTGTTGGTATATACAATCTGCGCCCCCCTCCCCCCCCCAGCAGTCAGCTGATGGGTTTCTGTGTACATGTGTCTGTACATAGTCATGTCATCCTTTTATTGCACTGAATGCAGTTGATACTATTTGAACTATGAAGTAGTTTACTCAGCCTTATTTTTCCTAATTATATGATTGACAATAGTGAAATATAACCTAATAAAGAATACAGCTGGAGAAAACAGTAAAGAAAACATGATGATATCTACTAGCAAAGAGTTAGGGGGGTTTTCACTTTTTTCCAAGAACTGCTGACATTTGAGAGACGTCTGGTGAGGTTAAACAGCAGCGGTGATCTATTAGAAATCCCCAATCAGCAAGAGCAAGGACAACCAAAGATAGAATTCTATAAAGCATGCCAGGAGTGTGAGGAAGAAAACTTTTATAGAGCAAAATACTTTTTTCTCTTTTTTTTTTTTTTGTGTGCTTATTGAAAACCTCAAATATCCGAATATTATCTATATGTAATTTTGTAGTATTATTATGAATGGTGCCTACTCCTTAGCTTGCCAGCAGGTCCTATCAGCATTCTCTGTTTGTTGCAATGTTCAGTGTACTCATGCTAACACTTTGGCAAAGGAGTGAGCATTTTGTGTCAAGTCCAAATAAGTCCCTTGGTTTGTTCAGCTTGGAGAAAAGGAGTCTGAGGGGAGACCTCATTGTGGTCTGTGGCTTCCTGAAGAGGGGGAGCGAAAGGTCAGGCACTGATCTCCTCTCTGTAGTGACTGAAGGAATGGTATGAAGCTGCAACAGGGGAGGTTTAAGTTGAATGTTAGGAAGAGGTTCTTTACTGAGAGGGTGGTTGAACACTGGAACAGGCTTCCCAGGGAAGTGGTCACAGCACTGAGCTTGAATGAGTTCACAAACCATCTGGATGATGCCCTCAGTGATGTACTTTGACTTGTGGAGCCAAGAGCTGAACTTGATGATGCCTATGGGTGCCTTTTAACTCAGGATATTCTATGTTTCTATGAAATAATAGTGACTTGGCAGATTGATACCACAGAGGTCTTTTTCCACAACATGAAACATTAATGCAGAAAGGAGATGTGCTGTGGATAGCTTTTGGAGGCAGGGCCTATACTCTATGACCTCTGATAGGAAGCCTACGGTTGTAGGCTTTTGGGAGAAATGATCAGCTAATCTTTCTGGGAGTTACTGGGAGTCAGGCAGTCTGATGACACTCTGATGTACTACCTGTATCTGACATGTTCTATGTGTTCTGTTGTGTGAATGGTAGTTGTGGATTTGTAGCTTTTGGTTGTGGAATATTTCTGTTCACATCTCATCTCTTATAAGGCTTAAATTTTCCTTACCTGATTGCAGGAGTTTGAGGTCAGAAAAAAAAAGACAACTATAAAAGATGTGGTGAAATTTGAAGAATTGTCAACAGTTATTTTCTGCAGTGACTCGCTTGCCTTTTTCTCCCATGACCCAATTGCTTTCACATTTATTTTACGGGTTGCTTTTGGTTTCAAGACTAATTACAGTTTTTAGAAATTTAATTAATTTTTAAACCAGAGATGTTTATTGGAGATAACGTATCTGATAAAATATTTACATTATATATTCAAGATTTATTTTAAAATATGTTAACTTGTTCTGCTGAAATATGTGGTAGAGGTCTTTTGAGCTGTAACTCACGAAGTAAGGTTAATATTTATGCAGCTTCTATTTCTGATGCTTAGAGGATAGCTGGATATATATTCTCTTTCTACTACAACTAATTTTCCTTGGTTTTGATTGCAGATGTCAAAAGTCCCACGGTTGAAATACTCTGAAAAGAATGTGTTGTCAAAATATTGAAAAGATGAATTTAAACTTTAAGCTAATATAGCAGTTTTGATCATGCTCTTTTCAGAAAATAATTGTAGATCTGGAATGGAAATTTCTAATGAAAGTAGAAGAGGATCCTACTCTGGTGCAATCAAGTGGTGATTAGCACAATAAATATGATACAGGAAAAGAAAGGTCAGGTTCTTCCACAATGGGCATAGGAAACTAGACTATCAGGAGAGATTTAGACTAAAGCTGAAAAAGTCCCTGAGGTAATTTTTCACCTCAGATCATGAAGAATTGCTCTCTAAATCAGCTTTGCAAATAACATAATAGGTAAACTATTGGTCCATAACATTTTAATCCATTTTTTTGTTTTGTTTTCCTGTAGAGACATCATGAATAATAAAGTATTTTACCAACATCCAAATCTCATGAGAGCTTTAGGCATGCATGAAACTGTCATGGAAGTGATGGTAAATGTGCTTGGTGGAGGAGAATCTAAGGTAAAACAATCACTGTTAAAAGACAGTTTACAATATAGCTGTTCACAGCTTTATCCTGTAAGGCACTGAGCAGTCCCTGGAGGTACAGATACCACAACCTCTTACTAATTTCCATTAATACAGTAGTTGACTAAGTTTTTAGAAGAAACTATCCGTCCATTCTGGAGGAAGATATAATTAGCATTGCATTTTCAGATGCTTTAAAGAAGAAAGCCTGCAAATAGCTCTTTATGTGCTTACTGGGTTTTAAAGGGGAGACCTTTTTAGAAACTCATTAAAAATCAATGTAATATTACCCCATGAATCTGAGCATTCACATTGTTTCGTGTTTGAATCTAGAATTTAGGGGTGATCCCAGCTTTTGTTTTTCAGGCGTATACCTTGATGTTTGGGGTTTAAGGATTTATTAGTTGTGGAGAATGCCTTGTAGATTTCAGGGGGAAACCTGAATAGTTAATTTCACTGAGATGCAATGAATACAATGCATAAATATTAATGTGTTAAAAGGCTGTTTCAAAAATTGTCTTTTTCAAGTTTTATGCCGGTCTTAGATTTTGAACTTTAGTCTGTTTTTGTTTGCTTTTTAGGAAATCACTTTCCCAAAGATGGTGGCAAACTGCTGTCGTTTTCTATGTTATTTTTGCCGCATCAGCAGGCAAAATCAAAAAGCTATGTTTGATCATCTTAGCTATTTATTGGAAAACAGCAGTGTTGGCCTTGGTAAGTGTGTGGCTTTTTGATAATCTAAACCAAAACAAAAGTCTTAACACTTGCTCCTGATATATGTATACACATACATAAAAATATATAAAACCAGCTTAGCTTTTCTGCATCCCTCTGTTTGTGCCCTTTCTTTGTGTTGAAGTTTCTCCTTTACCCAATGTAAAAATATCTTCATTAACTGTAACTCTGAAAAAAACCCTCACATTAGCACCGAGATTAGCACTAAGAGAGAGGTGATGTTTAGCTGTACATTTTGATAAACAGAATAAAATCCTGATTTTGATGAAGGGAGTTGTAAATAAGTGTTGGCAGCATTTCACTGGGGCTTGGTTCTCACTGCTCAAGCTTGCTCCCCTGCACTTTATTCTATAGACTGTGCAGTATGAGCCTACAGCAGTGGGAGAAATACAGTTGCTTGGGTATGCACATATAAATCCCCAGAAATGGACCGTAAGGTTTTCTTAAAATATTAGCCTTTCATTTCTAGGCTGAAGTGTTATAGAGGAAATAGGTTTATCCCTTATTTAAATTAGCACTTGTCATTGAGATTAAATAAGCATTTAGAATATCATAGTAATTTTTTTTTTAAATGATCACAATTTCCCTATTAATATATAGGAATAGGACAGCACCATGAAGTAAAACTATTTTTGGAGAGAAAGTCCCCAAATTAAATGCATATGAAGTGTTAACATGAAAACTATAGCTTTTTCTAATGCTGTCTTTTAAAAAAGATACAGATAACATAGAACCTATTGTCTTTTAATACATTTTATAAAATCTTAGTGTTTTAGACAGAAAATCCCCACTGTCTTTTCCTCAAAATGACCTCAGTTATGCAAAGGGGAAAGAGGTTTTAAACCAAAGTATGTGATGAGAATAGGAATGTGTAAGAAAAGTTGTTTCTAGCTTGAACATTGGCATTGTATTTCAATTTCATATCAATGTCAAATTTTGTATGAGTGCATGATTTGTTATAAACTGAGTGGTATAAATGACATGCTTAAAATAATGTGCTAACTAATGACAAAATGTATTTTATTTAAAAAATTGTTAATGTATTTCTGATTACTTTGTTGGGTTTTATTAATTTGGTGTTGAAACTAAATGTTATTTTAATAGCCTCTCCTTCTATGCGAGGATCAACTCCTTTAGACGTGGCAGCAGCCTCTGTGATGGATAACAATGAACTTGCACTAGCTTTAAGGGAACCTGATCTGGAGAAGGTTGGTAGCTTCTTTATCAAGCGGGTTTTTTTCCCCTGGAGACAGTGGAAGATTGCTGTTTCCTGAATTAATCAAAATTCAAGATTAAAATAAGTATATGGTAGTTTTGAGTACCTTTCAGAGGAAATCTATCAGGATCTGATTGATTGTTCTCCCTGTTGGTCATCTAGATAGTTTATGGTTATTGCAGATATAACCAAAAGGAATTGCCTCAAGGACAGCTCATATTTTGGGAATAGTGGAGTCCATACACAACGAAGCTTGACTGTTGAAAACTTTCTTTGTTGTTCTGTCTTGATGAT